>JNEY01000276.1:61628-138650 GCA_020875895.1 Aphelenchus avenae
AGGGAGCTGCATTGATCTCGCTAGCTCGTTTGTTCCAGTTCGGAATTTCGATTTCCACCGTTTCCGGTCCGATTAAAAATAAAGCGTGCCACTTTATAATTTATATTTTATATTTATATATTTATCCAATTTATATACAACAAACCCGAGACCAATCCGATAGGCCCCTGGTTCTTACCGCTGATCCAGTTGTTTCGTGAGTGACTCGAGCATGAGCGGAAAGCTCGACGTTGGCAACGCGTCGTCCTCCAGTAATAGTACGTAGTCCGCCGAAGTGTACTTGCTTGCCGCACCGAGGCACTTCCAGTAGTCGTCGGCTTCTTTACGGAGACGCTCGTCGATGTCGGTTGCATTAATCCGCCTGTCCCGGTTGATATCGATGACTTCAAGCTTCGTCTCAAGGAGCCGCAGTTCCTCGAAGTGTCGGTCCGCGGTGTTACAGATCGCGATTGATGGGTGGACGGATTCGTCGACTCGCAGCCTGCAAAAGGCTACATGTTGTGTATTTCGCTGCATGTTGCTTTAACGCTAGGCTCAAAGTCCACGTTCCGTTGGTACCGGACAATCAGCCATGCCTTTCGGAGCAGCCCCGAGTTTGTCGTTTTACACTGTCCAAGTACAAGCTAGATTAATTTTGGCTGCAAAGGAAGGTCCAACGAGGACTATGAGAGGTAGGACTATTCACTGGCATCATGCGGCCGTCCTCTGAGTTTGAGTTTGAGGGGAATTTGAGTTTCAGGCTTTTTTGTGAATGCTCTCAACACACCAGAAATTCTAGCGTTGATAAGCCTCTTTAGTTACATGAATGGTTCGTTACAGAATTGAATGAAACAACTGAAGTAATCGGGTTCGATAGACTCAACTCACTTATGCTACTTACCCAGTAGACGGAGAGCTAACCGAGTAGACCTGCCCCAATCCAGCGACCACTGACGTCAGGTAGTGACCCGGTCTATCCGACGCAACTACAGCAATTAGTAGTCGACTGTTCTTCGCTACATTACTGCGGTTAAATGTCCGAAAATCAGTCTGATTTAGCGACGCCATGGCTCCCGCAACGCGTTCATCCTCCGTCAAGCGTCGCGTCGGCAATGTTTCCGCGTCATAGAAAGGCACAAGCGTGCGTAAAATCAGTAGGATTACTAGTTCGACGCATAGTGTAATTAACGTCTGCGGTAGGGAGTTAATTGTTGAGCGATTAAGCAGACGCATGCCGGTAATGATAGCGACATTAGCTCGGCTCCGTCACGAGGTGAGGACAACAGCGGTCGACTCCGTCGAGACGAATCAATACGGCCGGTAGTGAGTGACTGCGGGGCGCGACAATGTTTACCCACGGGGTGTGCCGAATAATCGAAATTCGGTTTGCTACATCCGGACTTGGACGATTTTTGCTTTATCATCCGCCATGCGAAAATAATTATTTAGCTTCAAATGTCGAAAATTTCCTAGAATTGTTTGGTCGGCCGGTAGGTCTTTCCTGGGGGTAGGTCAATCACAGATGCGCCCACATCCGCGTCAAGCTTTTCTAGTCACACACTGTTTCTAACTCGGCAGTTCATTAAATCATGAGTTAAAAACGTGGCATTAAGCAGCATATCACAACCTTCGTTTTGTGGACCATAGCGTTCCCATCCAAGATTTCGAGTTTGGCAATTCTCGAGAGGTCTGCTTGTGATTTCCTTATAGGATATACGAATTTGATGATTTTGGCTCTCAAATTCGCTAATCGAAATCGGTTCGATAGAGAAAAATTGTCTGCGTTCGCCTAACGCACTTCTTATCAGCCACCGTTCGTGGGCAAACACGCAGCTTGCCGATTGAGCTTCTTCGGTTCGGTTGGGTTAGACGTAGACGCTGCTATGGAGACTGTAAGGCACTTGGTGGCGCCTGCACGAGTACCAAGAATTAGCAGTTACAGTGGGAACAACAAATATGTGCCGGAAATTTAACTTTATAGCAAAACGTAGGTAGCGTGCCCTGCTGCAGGCACGCGTATTAAGCGTTTCCGCACGTAGAATGATGGAATCGTAGGAGAGAATTCGCTACCATTGCAGACTGAGAATTGGGATGATGGTCCCCACAAAAATGTGTCCCACGAGACTGTTTATTCCGCCAACAGAAAATCCGCAAACGGATGCTATTTAAATCTCCTTGTGGTGGGCCTTGGCGAAGCCAATGCGCTTCTGCCCGATGTCGTAGACGTTGCAGTAGGTCCGGATGAATACGTCGCCGAGAATGATCGCAGGCTGGTCAAAAGGCGACGTTAAGCCGGCGTCCGCAGCCGCAATGACACACTGGTTCCCGCCAATGCCAAGCTGAAACGGAAGGATGAGGCAAGGAAGTCTGACTGTGATGTACGAGCTTTATCAACTCACGTCGATCACGTACTCGCTGGAGGGAATGTTGTACTTCTTCCCGCCGACCGTCAGCACAATGTCCGGCAGATTCTTCACGTCGCAGTCGACGGTGTATACAGAGTAGTGGAAGTTAAGCTGGGCCCCGGTCTCGCTGAGGAGAGCATCGAAGTGCGGCGTAAGAAGATAGAGCCAAGTGGTGCCCGTGTCTGATATCACCTGCTGCTTGCCGGGAAAGTTCGAGCTGCCCACCGAGAAGCTAACATTGACAACCGTTACATGTAATCTACCAAGAAAGTTGCACAAAAACCAAAAATTACCCGTCCCATTGGAACTGCCACCAGGCCTCTTGAGTCAGCGGCACGTAGTCGATATGAGCGTCGCAGTTTTGCGTGTCCACAGCGCCGTACGTGATTAGACCGCCGGGCACACCAGCGGACGGCTTGACGTGCCTGCAAGATAGTAACATATTTTAAATTTTCCTGTAAGAGTTGCGCCGAAGCTTCGGCGTTTCCCAATAGATAAATCTAAAAAGGACTCCCGTTTTCCCATTGCTGTTGCTGGCGCTGAAGGATTTTCGTACGTACCGATCAAGCCAGACGGTGAAGAGTGGCTTGTCCAGCTGATTTAGGATCTGGAACAGTGGCGGCTGCACCTTATCGTCCGAGATGGAGGGCCATCCAAGTCCGAGAATCCCATCGACTGGCTGTCTTGCGAAGGCATCGGAAACTGAGGTCGCGATGCCGAAGGTCTGGTTCAGGTCGACGAGATCACCGCCGAAGCCGACGACGTCCGCTCCCAAGTAGCCGCTGACATAGCCTTCTCCGTACCAGACAAAAAATAGTTTGCCGTTTGCCGCGTACGTCGATGAACCCTGCGGGTTGTAGCAGTGCTTCTTATAGCCCGAGACGGGGTCTCCTTTGCACTCCTGGTCCTGGCAAGCGCAGTCGATAACCCAGAGGTTCGAGCTGCCGGTGTCCAGAAACACGGTGAAAACCTGCTCTGAAATGAGAATTACAGATTATGTCGAGGAAGTCTTCGTTTAGAGAAACTTGTCTTCGACAACTGCGTCACTTGAGTATACGTACTCGGAGTGCCGATGCTAGTATTGCCAAGGTAGAACTCGTCGTCGTCGTCGATGATGGGCTGCGTTCCGGTCTTTAGGCGAGAGTTTCGATGGCCTTGAGCTAGCAGTCGGTTTGCTCGGTTGCCTCGTCCGACGGCTTTTGGCCACTGGGCTTTGTGACGCTCAATGCGTTGCACGAAGGTACGAGAGCACACAACGGCCAGTAGTGCCGCCAAGGCTAGGAGCCTAAGAGCGAATAACTTTTACCAGGAGGAAAAAAACAATATTGGAACAACAGCTAAGGGCGGTGTAGCATGATTAGGTTGTTGTGTGTTCTGCTGAACTATCTCCCGTTGACTGAGCGTATATTGTCCTCTTCAAGGGGGGAGGGACAAGATACTCCAAAAAAGCTCTGTTAGAGCGACGGGATACGTAATGTAACGCTTGCCCGCGTGGCTTACGGCAAAGTTGAGCCAAAAAGGATGTCAGGGTCAAAGAGTGACAAAGCGGACAAGGGGGAATCTCCGAAAAGGAGAATCGCGGCGTACCAGCCGGGCCTATTCTCCCGGTTATGCGTGGCTTATGCATCAGCTGAGGCAGGCATCTCAACAAAAGACTCAGAAAGACAAGTCATAATGCCTTGGCCTGATAAACGCGTGGGGATTGTGTTGAGAAGCACGGATACCCCAAGTGAAATGGGCCAGTGTATGCCCACGGGAACTTGTGTTAGGCACGTTCGGTACTAGCGGGCTATGGGAGAAGGTCGGCTCATCATGGCGGCTTTGACCTCATCCCACAATGATTTCAGCAAATAAGTTTTATGAAGTATTTTTAAATATTTTCTTATGTAGTAGAACATTGATCACACGTACTCTACTTGTCGTTGCCCCGCTCCCCCTCATTACGATCCTAAAAGTTTTGAAACCTTCCCGCATAATGAGCTGACCCTTTGCATAATCAACTAGAACGCATCTTCCTTGGCGAAATGCTAGTTTTGCTGACTTCGGACTGAATCGCCTCATGACAGTGCTAGGTGTGTAAAACTATTCTGCTTACCTGAACGTGGCGTTCATGACTGAAAACTAATTTTTCTCTGTGATAACGGTCCGTTTATGCCGCAAAGTTGATCCCACCGGAGTGGGGTTCTTATCACTACTCCTAAGGTACTTTCGCAGATTCTGCTCAAGCCATCCGTAGCCTACGCACTCGCGAGCAGAAGCCGTAAACGGTAGTAGAAATTAGACAACCTCCATGAAAGCGGATGCTTGACGCAAGCGGCGCATCGCGGTCCAATTACGCAACGCATAGCAACTAGATTCGCGTAAGGATGCGGCTATCGCATGCGCATGCTAGAGAGACAATGATTTACTACGATGCGATAGCGATAGGGATACGCACATGTACCACCGATTGGGATATTCGCTAGTCGAGAATCGGGTCTCGCAACGATCAGCAACGAAAACCGACGTCTACGACATCGGCTGGAGGCGAACCCGGTAAAGACGGCGACTTTCACCATATTGAGTCAAGCTTAGTGTGCCGAAGCCCTAGTGCAATGTTGAGCTAAAAAGTTCGTTGCACCAAAGCACATTGTTCGGAGCGATAAGAACTACATGCGTCTGGGCAAGATCCATGCGTCCGATGACGCTAAAGCTACGTTCACAATCACCGAGTGTCGCACTTTCTCACACTTAGTGCGAGAGTTTTGAGTTGATTGTGAACACAGTGTCGACCAAAGTGTGAGTGTCGACCAAAGTGTCGGCACTTCCCACACTTTTGCGAATCGCAATGCGTCAAAGTGTGGAAAGTGCGACACTTAGTGCGACACTTTCGAGTGTTCACAATCAACTCAAAACTCTCGCACTAAGTGTGAGAAAGTGCGACACTCGGTGATTGTGAACGTAGCTTTAGCGTCATCGGACGCATGGATCTTGCCCAGACGCATGTAGTTCTTATCGCTCCGAACAATGTGCTTTGGTGCAACGAACTTTTTAGCTCAACATTGCACTAGGGCTTCGGCACACTAAGCTTGACTCAATATGGTGAAAGTCGCCGTCTTTACCGGGTTCGCCTCCAGCCGATGTCGTAGACGTCGGTTTTCGTTGCTGATCGTTGCGAGACCCGATTCTCGACTAGCGAATATCCCAATCGGTGGTACATGTGCGTATCCCTATCGCTATCGCATCGTAGTAAATCATTGTCTCTCTAGCATGCGCATGCGATAGCCGCATCCTTACGCGAATCTAGTTGCTATGCGTTGCGTAATTGGACCGCGATGCGCCGCTTGCGTCAAGCATC
The DNA here is from genome assembly GCA_020875895.1 of Aphelenchus avenae. Taxonomy (NCBI): domain Eukaryota; kingdom Metazoa; phylum Nematoda; class Chromadorea; order Rhabditida; family Aphelenchidae; genus Aphelenchus; species Aphelenchus avenae. The sequence continues at coordinate 67,350 of JNEY01000276.1, forward strand.
CGCTTTCATGGAGGTTGTCTAATTTCTACTACCGTTTACGGCTTCTGCTCGCGAGTGCGTAGGCTACGGATGGCTTGAGCAGAATCTGCGAAAGTACCTTAGGAGTAGTGATAAGAACCCCACTCCGGTGGGATCAACTTTGCGGCATAAACGGACCGTTATCACAGAGAAAAATTAGTTTTCAGTCATGAACGCCACGTTCAGGTAAGCAGAATAGTTTTACACACCTAGCACTGTCATGAGGCGATTCAGTCCGAAGTCAGCAAAACTAGCATTTCGCCAAGGAAGATGCGTTCTAGTTGATTATGCAAAGGGTCAGCTCATTATGCGGGAAGGTTTCAAAACTTTTAGGATCGTAATGAGGGGGAGCGGGGCAACGACAAGTAGAGTACGTGTGATCAATGTTCTACTACATAAGAAAAAATTTAAAAATACTTCATAAAACTTATTTGCTGAAATCATTGTGGGATGAGGTCAAAGCCGCCATGATGAGCCGACCTTCTCCCATAGCCCGCTAGTACCGAACGTGCCTAACACAAGTTCCCGTGGGCATACACTGGCCCATTTCACTTGGGGTATCCGTGCTTCTCAACACAATCCCCACGCGTTTATCAGGCCAAGGCATTATGACTTGTCTTTCTGAGTCTTTTGTTGAGATGCCTGCCTCAGCTGATGCATAAGCCACGCATAACCGGGAGAATAGGCCCGGCTGGTACGCCGCGATTCTCCTTTTCGGAGATTCCCCCTTGTCCGCTTTGTCACTCTTTGACCCTGACATCCTTTTTGGCTCAACTTTGCCGTAAGCCACGCGGGCAAGCGTTACATTACGTATCCCGTCGCTCTAACAGAGCTTTTTTGGAGTATCTTGTCCCTCCCCCCTTGAAGAGGACAATATACGCTCAGTCAACGGGAGATAGTTCAGCAGAACACACAACAACCTAATCATGCTACACCGCCCTTAGCTGTTGTTCCAATATTGTTTTTTTTCCTCCTGGTAAAAGTTATTCGCTCTTAGGCTCCTAGCCTTGGCGGCACTACTGGNTTTTCGAAATTCCCACACTTCTCGGGTTGATTGTGAACACTCGACCCAAAAGTGTCGCACTTTCGCATGTTGCGAACTTTGATTGTGAAGACAGTGTGGGATTTTTTGCGTTTTCTCACACTTAGTGCGACACTTGAAAAGTGTCGCACTAAGTGTCACACTCGTTGATTGTGAACGTAGCTTAACGGCCATCAACGGAGTTGTCCATTTTCAAAAAATCTTCGGCTGCGTCATTGGAGTTAAAGCGAAAGGTCGCATGAAAACCGAAACTCAATCATAAGTCACCACCGAGTGCATGCATTCGCCTCTCTAACTCACCAGCATCCAAATGCTAAGCGATTTTAACCGAATTTTTGGCATGAGCAAAGGTCTCGGCTTTGACACGAGACAGAAAACCATAATTCCTTCACTTGGGTTGGGTACAAAAAATTAGCTCTATCAGTTCACGCTTACAAAATCTTCTGCTTGACAAAAACCCCCCGATCTCGCTAAATTCGGAAGTGGATCCTGACCGAACACGCATCCTAAATATAAAGACGGTTTCCGAACGTCTGCGTCGGGAATGCTCCATAAAATAATTCGCTTCGCCAAAAATGGCAGAAGCACTTTTTTGCATTTTTGCAATTTTGTTTCTCCCAGCTTAATTTCCTAGAGTTTTTAGAGGAACGTCGGTATTTTGGATAAAGCCGCATGGGTCGCTTCTGCCAATTGCTTAGACAATTCCTGAGTGACTTGACTTGCATGAGTGCACAGGCACTCCTCAGCGTCCGCTAATTGCTTTAATCGAGGCCCAGCAATAAAATATGGCAACGATTGCAAAACCCATCATTTTACGCAATGTTAAGCTGTCTGCGGATCGTTCTTTCGTAGGCTACATTGGAGAGTACAGTGATCGCCGTCGCGTAGCCAGCGGACCTGCCCGCGAGAAAGAGACGGGTAAGATTATGCCGCGCTACCACTGATAAGCTTAATGGGATAATGCTAATTATCGCGTTAATGCGTCATGAGCTGGTATTATGGCTCCTTGCGACTCGTGCCTTCATTCAGGCTCTTGTACTCCCGCTGGACGCGGCAATGTATGGTTTCTCCTTGTTCACTTTTGCCTTAATTTTCAAAAATGTGCAGGGAGGAATACATGGGCTTAAGAGAGGGAAGATCGGACCCGCCTGTAGGATACCAGCGAAAATCTGGGTTACAGTCAGGACCGATCCATGTCTTGAAATTCTGTCGAGGTAAACGCAGTATGGGCTATGGGTTTGAGCAACCACGTGCAGGTCCCGAGCCCTAGAACCACTCTTGGCGACCCGATAACTGACTTCAGGCAGTGTCTTTAAATGATGCTGAAATAAGCCATTTATTGCTGTGCGTAGGGGCTGTGAGGCCCGGCTAAGCCTCTGATGTTCGGCTCCCTCACAAGGCTGATTATGGAGAGGCTTACGAACTTCTTACACGCGTGGTTTATATTCGAATTACGTGCTCACCTACCTTGATACGACGCTATTTCAGAGGGCTTCGTCTTCGAGATGAAGGCCACTCTCCTTATCTTGGCCCTACTATGCACTCTCGCATCAGCGAAGTTCTCAATCAAACCGGAAGATCTCGCTAAGAAACGCGAGTTTGGTGAGTTCGTTCCTCCATCGCTACTAATTCGACGCCGCCTATGCTGTTGTAGCCGAACGCCTCCTCGCCACCTATGAAGACGTAAGCGAAGTCAACGCCGACAACGAGTCATTCGTCTACGTGCCTCATCTGGAGAACCTTCCAAGGAGGGAGAAACGAGCTTCGGGATTCCCCGGCATATTCGCCAGCTGTCCGCCCGGCTACACCGGCGTTCAGTGCGAGACACGTATGCAAAGCTTCGTGACTTTTGGGCACATCTCTTTGGCCAAAGCCATCTTTCATCTCTTTGATTTTAGCCGTTTGCCAAGAACGCGCGAACCTGACAGCCCATAAAGGCACGGACGACACCGGGGACACCATCGAGTTCGCCCTCTCGCCGGCTTGTTCGTCGAACGTCAGCGTTTTCGTCGACGCTTATCAGGAGAAGCTCTTTATCTTCCTGCACAAGACACTGCCTCGCAGCTATCCGACCGGAAGGCTCTATGGTCCAGACGGTAATTATACGCATTTAAAGTGGTTACATAAGGCATATTGCTATAAACGTTTCGGCAAAATCTTTAAGCGAGGGCTGTGGCTGCGTCCAGAAAATATATAACGATCACATTGGTGGAGGGATAGGATCTGACCCTGTACACTACCCTATCAGCATACTGGTGAAAGTTATAACGAGAGATTTGACGGTTGGTCCACAAGGCATTAGGATGGTTACATATTTTCTGGACGCAGCCTAACCTGTCGGTATCCCCATTCTCGCGACAAGCCCTTATAAGCGCTCTGTATGGATGCTCATTGACAGCGCAAATAGCGAGCCTTCAGGCAAACACATTCCCCAATCCGAGGGCCAGGCGCTGGGCAACAACGGGAACGAGCAGTTCTACACGTGGGACAACATCCAGCAATACGGCGCCGGCATCTACACCTTCTCGACTGCTTCGCGGTCGAACGCCAACTGTGCCGTACAGGTCTCTGCACTGACCACCGTCGTAGTGGACGGCGGCTTCGTAAGTGCTTTTGATCAGGACCGTTTGTAGCGGAGCTGTCGGGAGGTGAGGGCAACTCGAGTGAGTGGTGGGAATTTTGTTTGGAATTAGATATTTAGAAAATATTTACCTACGTCTAAAATAGTTAGTGTGGCTCAAATAAGATATTTTACAATGTTATTTTGGCTAATCATAAGCCATCTTTTACCTTATTCTGGCCCAGTTTAGGGCTCTACATATACTTACCACGGCCTCGCCCATACTGAAACCCTAAAAACAGCGTCGCTTTTGTACGCAACGAGCCCTACTTTCCATATCGGAAACCATTCTCTTTGCAGGTGGAAAGCTTGACGGACGACAACGTGCAGCAGTTCCTCAGCGAGCACCAACATACAGGCGTGGAAAGAGACCCGAAAACGGGCGTGCCCTCTTACTACGGCTTCAAAGCGAGCGGGCTCGAGTACCCCGGCTCCGTGGACACGGTCACTTTCTACGTGGGTGTTCGCAAGGTGCAAGGCCCGCCGATGATTGTGCGGCCGCGCTACAACTGCAACGCGCCCTCCTACGTCGGACCCTACATCTGCACTAAGGCGGACATGTACCACGCTAAGGTAAACTTAAGAAATCGGAGGATTCACAAGACGTGTGGTGCGGTTTTATGGGGTACGTGGTACACTCAGACACCCGTACCGTATATTCTGTATCGTACTGCGCACCGTATTCTACGGTACGGGGTAGGGTGTGGCGCAGGTCCACCACGGGTTTCCGTACCGCACTTCCGCAAGTACGGAGTACGAGACGGCATCATTCTATAGCTAAAAAATGCCCTAGTACGGACCGTAGTACGGCTTTGATATGGGCCGTACCGTACTCTACGGCTGCTGGTATGGTACGGGTTGGTCGGTACGGTACGCAGTGCTGTACGAGGGGTGTCGGGAAAATGGCGCATGCCAGTACTTGATCAGAACATGGCACCTCTTATGCTCCCTTCTGGCTCGGGCTCCCGCAGTTTCTGGAGAGGGTGAAACCCGAAACGAAACTACTAGGCCTCACAACGTCCGCCGCGTTCTAGTGGATAAAATGCAGTAAACGATGTCTGGTGACCTAGCGGTTTAGATCCGTGGCCTTGACTACAAGGGCAACTTCTGGCAGCGCGTCTACGAGTTTCATTGCGATGGTACGCTACCTTGACGCCAGTTTTACCCCCTAAACTGACGCTCCTTCACCAATATACACGTACATATACTGCATTACGGCTAATTATAGTTTCCGATTTGTCTCCTACTCCCATCCCCTCCATTGGACCGCCCAGCTCCTCTCCGACGCCGATCACCGAATGTTTCAACGGCGGCATCCTGACGAAAAAGAACAAAGGCGACGGAATGCAGTGCTTCTGTGGACCGTTCTACGCAGGCGACCAGTGCGAGCAAAAGCTGTGCCTGAATGGCGGAACGCTCGGCGACCAGGACATCTGCGACTGCGGGACCACCAACCCGCTCGGTTACGGCGGGGAATTCTGCCAAAGCGGTAGGTTGCGCTAAACTGGCGTACCGCATGGCACAGGACTTAGAAAATGCATGAATTTGTGGCTCTGTTCCTTGGGAAGTCCGTGCTAAGGACCGGCATGCATAATGTATTACTGCTTGTACCGTACTCTGTGCTGTTCTGGGCACAATGCGGGTATGGCATGGACGAAGGGTCGGTGCTGTACGGAATATGGTACGGCTTGAGGTTTCCGACATTATTCGGATAGTACAACTCTGGTCCCCTGAAGCCTTAGGACGAAACGGCGGCCTCCTAACATAATTGCGCCGAATAGTTTTGCACTCTATGTTATCTACCGATTTTCTTGCCAGCTTAATGATGCCAACCGTTTTTCAGCCTTTGCATGCGCTTAGGTTTTTTGTAGCTCAGGAAAGCCTGCAATTTTGGGTAGGGTGCCCTTTTTTCAGTAAAGCGCATAATGTACTTGCTGCAAAAATTGGGGCCGCCGATGGAGAACGCATGGGAGCAGAGACCGTTCATAAACAGGATCCTTAAACATGCGTCCTTTTCAGTGCAATGCAAAGCACCGTCCGGTGAGAACTTTGACGTGAACAACCGGGCGCTGGCATTCGTCATCCGTATGACCAACAAGACCGCGACGGAGGACAACATTAAGTCATTTGCGCGCGCAGCGAACATGATCACATCATATTACGCGCAGAAGAAGCCCGGTTACTTCCAGAAGCACGTGCTCGTCTTCTTTGGCAACAAATGTAAGGTTATACTGCGAGTCGCATAGCGCGTAAAGACCACCTTCTGTTAGACGCTAGAGAGAGAACGTTTTTTTCAGCAACCACCTTGGTAAAGGAGTACGACAGCCCCGAAGGAATGGTGCTCGATATTCAGAATGGAACTCAGTACGCCGTCAACGATAACTCATGCTTCGACTCCACTCTTGGAGCCATCACGGACGCGCTGCGGTCGCCCTCCATGACGCGATATTTGGTACGTTAACCTAAACGGTTAAAGGTAGGGAGCGGTGTCGGTTTACGTTCCGTACCCTGCTCCGTACCGTGCATTGTGCGTAGAGAGCAGGTGCCGGCGAAGGGGTAGTACGGCACAGAGTACAGTACTGAGAACGGTACGGCTGTTGTTACCGAGTTTTAGTATGGCATCGTACCGTTTTATGGTTCGTACCGTGCTGCGGACCGTATTGGTACGGTACGGAGGATCCGGACGAAAATAGCACGGCACGGCTTCGGTCTCTCATGCTTACGCAGGATCTTTATACCATCCCCGTTTATTTAGCGCTCACCAATCTTCGTCTTCTCGGATGCCCTGCCGAGTGACGACGAGTTCACGGAGTACAGCCTCTACGGCCAATTGTCCTACTTCCGCGGCCAGATCTTTAACGTACTCTACCACTCCGGCGGCGACGCCTGCGTGGACCCGCACGCGCCCGGGTACACGCGACTCCAAGGACTGTCGCGCTTCACACACGGCCTTGTCACGATGCAGAATGCGTCAGATATTGAAGAAGTACGTTTTTTTCTGTTATGCCGTCGCCCGTTCCGACATGCTGTCTTTTAAAACAGCGCTTTCACCGTAGGTAAAATTGACGCTTTATCGGTTTCAGGTCGCCAGAGGCATTAGCGAGACCTTGCTGGGGGTGGACAACCTTCTATCCAACGACTTCCTCGATTCGTGCAGTTATGCGCCGAAGTATCAGACCTTCTTCGTTGACGAGTCCGTCGGAACCGTCTATGTTCTCGCCACCGGACGTGAGCATAAAAATGTTCAAAATTTAATTGGCAAATCGTTTCGGAGGAAAATTCTATATCACTCCTAGCAAAAATTCATGACAGTTCAGGAAAACCGGTCGACGCTTTTTAGCCCAACTTTCGGCGCAGATCAAGGGCCCGGACAATAAGATCATCCAGCCGACCACACAGGAAATAAAGGGCGACCTCCTTGTGGCCTCCTTCAAAACGCCAGTCAAGGGCAACTACCTCCTCACGATCAGTGGTCCGTCCGCCGTGAGCGTCTCGTGCCAGTACCGCGTGCTCGGTGAGAGCAACTACGACCTCTTCGTGGGCATGGCGCGTGAACTGACGAATGACGTGCAGTACAAGCAACCTGTGTTCGGTAAGTTTATGGCGAATGAGGAAGGTGTCGAAACCAAATGTCAGCACACGTATCGTACCGAGAACGGTACGGGGAGGTCTGTTAAATTGGAAGTACGGCTCGGCTTCGATTTCCCATATTTACCGTGCCGTATTGCGGCCCGGACTATACTTCCACATGGTACTGAATACGGAAGGTACGGTACGATGAGGTCAGTACAGAATGGAGCACGGCAAGGGTTCGATTTTCCGACTCTAGTACGAGGTTCGGCCCGCACCGTAGTGCATGCCGTACTGGTACGGTTCAGCTGGGTAGGCACGATACGACTGCTGAATGTCGATTTTTAACCGAAGCACAAAAATACCTCTTTTTATGAATCGTTTTTTTGCAGGAGAACAAGCCCACATCGTCGCTCACTTCAACGGGCTCCGATTCCCGGACCCGTTCAGTCTTTATGCGGAAGCGCAAATCTGGACCAACGAAGCCTCCAGCGCACACGGCCGTCGCACGGTGCTCTACTCATCGAACGGTGTGTACCGCGATGGGTGTGACTACAACCTCTACTTCGGCTCCTGGAAGTGCCCACGCAGGGGAATGCAGTTCTACGTCAATGTAAGGCATAACAAGCGTAACAAAGAGGTTTACTAAAGTCAACAGGGAAGTAAGCTGATAGTATAGCTCCTCTCGCTAACTACCTGCGCTTTCCCCCGCCCATAACTGAGCCCCTATTATGGCGGATCACGACCTGAATCCATAGCGAAATGTCTAATACCTTATCTTCTTTTTTTTGCCCTTGTCAAAACTCCTCAAGGTGAGCGACCATAAGAGCAAGTTTTCAGGTGTACGTAACGGATCAATCCGGCTACACCGTAATGCGAACGACTACAGGTTACTGCGCCGCTGGTAAGTTGTCTGAGGCATCGGCCACTCTCAAGCTAACTGTTTGTGTTTAACCAAACTTCATGCAATTTTTATGTGTCTATCCAACAACTTTTCATTATATTTGTTAGCATGCCACTAGCAAATATATTCGACAACAGCAGCTGGTGGAGGACTTTCGCAGAAACCTCATTTTCCAGATCCACCGAAGATCACTCCGCCATCCGGCTGCCTGAACGGTGGTGCCAATCCGTACAACAACGGTACATGCGTGTGCACGCCCGACTGGAACGGTGGACAGTGCGAGCAGATTCGCTGCCGCAACCAGGGAACCAGCCACGGCTCCTACTGCGAGTGCGCGCCGCTGTGGACTGGCCAGTACTGCGAGACCGCAATGTGCGATTCGACGGACAAGAAGCACAACCTTTCGCCGAGCCGTCGCTCGATCCACTTCCTGGTGCATGACTCAAACACATTCGCGATGCCGATCAGCGGCATGCTTCGCGTCGCACCCGGGGTGATCCAGGACATCACAGCGCAGCACCCGCGCTGGCTCGTTCACTATACCCTGACGCGCTTCACCGACACTGGTAAGAGGGTACCTGCCCTAGGACTCTAGGACCACGGCACCATGCAATGTTTTACCTTAGGGACCAATGTCGCTTCTTAGATGCCGCAAAATGCATGAAATGCGCAAAGATATCCTCAAAATTAATCCAAAAAACGGTCCAAAGGTTGGTTTAGGACAAAACGAATTTTGACCATTTTTGAGTCCAGTTATCGTTTGAAAGTGCTCCTCGCTTGTTGGCATTTTGTGAAACCTAGTGCATTATCATGGCGAGACGATATTTACTAAGTAGTTTACAAGTATGAGATTTACGGACACAAATCCCTTACATTTCTGCTTATGCATTACAGACTTCTCTGTCGTCACCGACTCTCGTAACCCGAACGACGTCGTCACTGGGCTTCAAAATATGCTTAACAGCGCAAAGGCTAACCCGAGCCGAAAGAGCTGCAACAACTTGCTCGTCAACGAGGCGCTATTCCAGACTCTTAAGGACGATGCGCAAGTGAAGAAGGGCGCGATCGTTTACATTTTCGTAAAGGGTGAGTAAAACTAAAGACCGGTATTGGCCCGTACCGTACTCCGTACTGGTACGGTGTGGGTGGTCAGTCTAGTACGGAGTACGGTACGGCGGGGTCAGTCCAGTACGAATTGCATTGCTGTTATTCATCACTACTACGGCCCACACAGTGACTCCGTATCGTACTCTGCTCCGTACTTCATATCGTACAGGCTGGGCAGGTCCTAGTCTCTGTCCAGATCCTCTGGTCGTCGAGGTTTTTGTCCTCGCCCAGTTTCTGGTAGAGGAAAAATGACGCCCATCTAGACTTTCAAATTCCTGTCGCATAACGCAGACCGACGCAAATATAAGCATTTTTGTAAGTTTTGCGTTAAAATTTCTTCAAGTCGAAGCAATAATTTTGCCATCCTCATTTTTTGAATAATTAGCACCTGAAATTCAAGTCTGCCTGTGAATTATACCAGCTTCCGGTGTATGTTTGCGAAAAAGTAGTTCTGATCCTAATGCTGATTCTGTAGTCCTGAGGGGTCTACGTCCTGTTCCTGGTGATCAGGAAGCACGCGTGCATCCCTAAAACCGCACTGGTACGGTACGGAGTACGATACAGAGGGAGCTAAAACGCTATGGAGTAGGGTATGTCGGGTGGTCAGTGCAGGTACGGAGTACGTAAAACGCTAAACATGAGTGTACAGTTAAACGTAATTTCCATCCCGTTCAGGCGTTCCCCACTTCAACGCGACCATCGTCGACAGTACACTGGAGGTCTTGGAGGGACTCGAGGCGACGGTCAACGTCGTACAGCTGGCATACCCCGACGACGTGTGCCAGGAGTGTGACCCGAACAAGTGCAACGATGCGAATTACCCCAGCGGCGGTAGTGAGTGGCTGCACCTGCAAAGCTTGGCTGCCCTCACCGGCGGAACGTTCCTGCGCGTCTCCGACGCCAACACGGGCGGAGTAAGTAGCAAGAATCGCGTGCCGACGTTCACATTTCTTGAAGAACATATTTCAGAGTTCTTCATTTTTTTCGTTTTGGTTTTTTTCGAAAAAGCTGACATGGTTTCCCTTTCTCGTGATCAAACCTTAACACTTTAGGGTCCTTGCCTTACCGGCTATACCGGGCACTACGAACCAAAAAATACCTCTGGTCCTCGTTTAGTATGTTTCCAACATGCCGGCTCGGCAGGTATTGCCCCTTTAACCGTTTTAAAGTTTTTCTCATAGAGCTTGTCGACCTGAAACGGACGTCCACAGGCGCTGCCCGGGCCGAATAACGGCTTATTTGGCAAAAAATGGTTTGGAAACTAGGCCGAAATTCGTCAAGACGACCGGAGACCACTTGGCATAGCCCGGGGCCATGAGAAAGTCCGGTCAGTGGACCCTGGGGCCTGCTTACACTGGATTATTGGCTAGATACCCATGGTTTTTTCTCGGTTTATGACTACACTAAATTTGCGCATTCCAGGCGTTCCAAACGGTGCCCACGCAGTACATCAACAACTTGGTCTATGAGAACGCAGCAGGAGACTGCAGGAAAGGCGCAACCTTCTACTTCCCTATCGACTCCGAGGCGCAGGCGTTCACCATCTACACGGAGGGAGACTTCAATGGCGTCGACTACGACGGCACCGACCCGGTTCTTCTCACGGATCCGAACGGGCGGCAGTGGCACTCCGCCACGAACTTGACCAACCTCTGGAGCGACGGCAACCAGAACACGCGATTCTATCAGGTGGGTAGTAAGTGTATAAGCGAAAGTGCCGGTTTGTTGAAATTAGGTCGGAATAAGTCCCGACGACCCGAGACTAAGTGGCATAGGCCGTGGCCATCCATGTCCAAGTCCGAAAAATATGAGGCCGCAGTATCACTATCTAAACCAACTCAGCTCATGTCCTATTCAGTGCACGAAAAATATTGGTTCGGTGCAACTCACTCGTGTAGGCCCCGGCGGAGAAGCATAAAGACGAAGATTTAGCTGGGACTCAGACGAAGATTTAGCTGGGACTCCGGGTCCAATAATGTTGGCTTTTGCTACGAACAGGAGCATGTCATTGTGAACATAGAGGAGAACTACGCTTGATTCGCAGCCAAAATTTTGGGCTTTATATTGCTTAATTCCGTAACCAGCAGGCTAGTTTTGCAATGAAACGCGCTAGTATAGCTAATCAAAACCCGATCAATGGCTTCTTGTGCCACCTCCTCCAAGGCTACCATCGCGTAGAGGACCAATACGTCCCCAGCCGCCTAAGCTGCCGGCGAATGACTCAGTGGACACATTAACCGTTCGCGCATTGCAGCTAACGAAGCCGTGCGACCCCGGCTGGGAGATGGCCGCCCACCGCTGCTACCTCACGGTCCCCGAGAGGCTCAACTGGGTGGACGCGCAGGCAGCGTGCCACAAGGAGAAGGCGTCCCTCGCGACGGTTTTCGATCCAGCAAGCCAGAGCTTGTTGAAGGTCAAAGGCGGCAACCTTGAGTTTTGGATCGGACTCAACGACAGGAAAACGAACGGCATTTTCGAGTGGGACCAGTACAATGGCGTTGATGTGCTGGTAAGGAAACGTGGTGAATTGGAAGACATTGTGAAAACGTCGCTTACCTTTTTGTTTATTTTGTGGAATTTTTATGAAAGATCGACGATAAATGCTAGCCGCGCCGTACTCCGTACCGTGCTACCCACGCCGTGAGTACGGTACGGTACGGGCCCTAATACGGTACGGGCCACGGTTCGGTACGGCACAGGCTGTACTACGGTGGGTTACGGCCGTAATACCGTACGTACGGCTCCGTAAAAGAGCTTCGTAAAACTGGAGCACTATCCTGTTCCGTACTGGAGGGACCCGCCGTACCATACCAGTACGGTACGGCCCGTAATGTGGTACGGCTGACGATGCTTATTTTGAACCGTTTTAAGTCTTCCAAATTTTGTTAGCGGTAATCTGGTACGTTACTTCGTCCAGTTTTGCGTCTGAACACAGTCGACTTTCAGCTCCAAGACACGACCTACAAGGGTTGGGCGCCCGGAGAGCCGAAAACCGGCAATGGACAGTGCGTGAAGTTCACCGAGAACGGTTGGGTGGTCGATAACTGCGCGACGAAGATGCTCTTCGCCTGTGTAAAGCACGCGTACGACTTCGGCCACGCTCCGTCCAGCGCGCATTCTGGTGAGCTCGACGCGTCATAGCCCTTGAGACAAGGCGACCTCCCCCCCTCTTCCATGACGGGCCCGTTACGTGATGTTCCCCGTTCGAAACTTTGGATATTCGCTGCGTTTTGGGTTCTGTAATTTGGATTCGTATTCAGCCAAAGAAATTAATTTTTTTCCGCAGTTTTCAGTTTGAATTTTTGCAAGTTTACTATCCTGATCCCACCCAGTGAGGTAACCTGTGAGTTCTCTGAGTAACATGCGAAATGTGTCGTTTTGAAGTCGACTACGTACTTTACATTTCAGACCTCCTACCCTACGGTATCTGGAGCGCTAGGTTGACCGTGTACGACGACGGAGACGGACAACTCAGTCATTGCTCTTTGAAAGTCTACGCTCAGTCGTCGATCCAGGTCTTCAACGAGTTCACCATCGGTGTACACGACGGTCATGGCTTCGCCGAACCTCTGAAGTCGTCTACGCGGAATCGCATCATGGTCCATACGACGGGCGTGGACAGCTTCTCGGAGACCGACCAGGGGGCCCTCATGTATGCGCATATGTATTCCGCGGATGCGTCGGAGCTACTTCAGGTTGAGGTAAGCCGTGGGCAGGGCGCCTGTCTTGGGCAACGTTTTTCAAGGCTACGCATGCCGGACTTGCGGTCCTTTGCATTAAGGCCAGGGTCGAGCCTCATTCAAAACAAATAAGTTAAAAATGCCTTTGGTCGCCCTTAGGTAGTTTTCACAGGTGGGACATGTGCCTGTTCGACCAGTTCACAGAGGATATTAGCAAGCTTTACCATAAAATAGAGGTCATGGGCGAGGCAAGATCTTTAGTTTTGGCTTGTTTTGCCGAGATGCTAAACGAAGATATGAAAATAGAGACGAATTTCTACGCGAAGTAAAGTGCCTGTAATAGGCGAGTGCGGTGACGAAAAAATTCAGCATTTTATTTAAAAACATTGTGCTTTTGTAGACGTTCACCGAGCGCGATACGCGCACCTGCACGTTCAACTACATCTCCGCGCCGTTCCAGTGTCCGGTGGCTTCTTACCAGATCGCGGTAAGCGGCCGAAATGTTGAGTGCAAGCGTTATTTGGCCGCATTTTCAGTATACGGGAATCGACAGGTACGGCGCGCTGTTCCAGCGCATCCGACCGGCGCTTTGCTACGGCGGCAACGTGGACGGCGCCGACTCGTGCCTCAACCAGGGCGTCTGGTACGACGGCGCTTGCGTCTGCCAGCCGGACTGGTTCGGCGACCGATGCCTGGTGCCGAACTGTGTGCACGGGAAGCCCGCTGCAAGTGGCGCGTCCTGCGACTGCCGCTACGGCTACCACAACGACCCGCACTGTCGCATCCGTAAGTCTTAAGAACAAGTCGCGCTTATCGATTCCGACGCCTAAAATGACCGATATTTGGCGCCGGTGTCAAGCGCTATAAGCTAAAACGCTGTGGAAGGAGCAGCATAAAGTTAGTTCCGAACTGACGTGATGTGCCTCCCGCCCCTCCCCAATGCGTGGGCCTCAAGGATTCTTACCTGTCAGGGGACCATTAAGGTTTCAGAGAGATGGATGCATCATGTCTTGCATATCAAGCTGTACCACACGCAGATGCATTTAAGCGTACACGTACGTGTGAGGCATTCTGCCTAAGCTTGATGACCGTATCATGACAGACTGTAGCGTGCCTTCTTGCACACATGCATGCAGCCATGCGTACCAAGCGGTGCCGCATGCTATCGGATGCAGAAAAGATTTAAAAAGCACTAGCGTCTGGGCTGCGCCTCGCGCAGCCTGCGCCGCTATCTGTGGTTACTTGTACGAAGCAGATAACTTACGAGTTCTAGCGCTACTACATGCATCCAGGATTGGAAACATCCTGTATTTATAACTTCTTAAGCCTTAACGTGCGCACGAAATTTTATCGGGCTCACTATATTATGAAGCAAGAGATCCGTGACTTCCCGTTCCTAACCAGCCTCCTCTCGTCGCTTCGAAAACGGTCGCTATTTTCCTTTCCTGCATGCATAAAAGCCCCTAAGGTCCAATTTGATAAGTAAATGCAATTTTAGGGTTCTAATGCTTTAAAACCCTTCGGGGTCCGAGAAAATCATTCATGGTCTTAATTTGAGGTACAACGTGACGTACCAACATGATCTTGAAAAATAGCCAATTTTGGGGGTGGACCCCCTTTTATGGGGGTCAAAAAGGGGATTGAGGCTGAAATGAAGAATGACTCGTGACCATCTCACCAAGGACTTACGTTTGAGGCACTACTTGGTATTCTGACGAAACCTTCGCTATGGGACCCATGCCATAGCGGGCTCGCTATACCTAAAACCAGGACCCCTACCCACTGCCCCGACCCGGAGGCCCGCTTTAAAGACGAACGTTCTTCTCAGAATATCCAGCTTCGAAACCTTTCCCGGGTTCGACTTGGCAGAATAGCTCCTTCTTACCCGCTATAGATCATGCTTGCATAGCGCTTTATTCGCATGGGAGCAGAACCCTTACCTCTCACCAGACCGCCGGAAGCCCCAATTTAAAACACAGACATTATTTTCAGGATCTCCATGCTTGAAAACGCATTCCTGGGATTGTTTAGCAGAATATTTTCTTCTTACCCGCTATGACAATGCTTTCATATCGCTTGCTACCGCACGGAAGCAGGGGGTAGGTGTCGAAACTTTGATGGTCATAACTTTTTCTAGCCAGCCGTTTCGACTGTAACTTACCACTTTTACATAACTTTACAAGCATTATTGAATAAGACCAAGTTGCCAGCTAGCGAAAAATTTTAGTGGTACAAATAAACACCAGCGCTTTAGTGTATAAGCATAGGAACATCGACGAAAAAGGTGAAACTGCTCAGTTTTTAGCGCCGAGCTTTACTGCTTGACATGATCTGGTCTCCGGCTATAGCTCATTTTGTAGAGCGAAAAATTCTGTATACAGTTCTTAAATTTGTTTCGAAGAATACCTAATTTTGCTCTCAAAAAATAAATAGAAACACCGGCGCCGCTCCTTTTAACGGGTCTTCCCGCTGGTCGCCTCGTGTTCTCTCGCATTTGCACTCTCTCTCGTTTCTCTCGTGCACCTGGCTCTCTTTTACGTAGCGTTCTCTCGCACGCACTCTCTCTCCTGTGCGTGCTCTCTCGTTGCCGCCGCCTTGGCCGCGAAACGGGGGTGGTCTTGAAAAGACCCCTTAAAAGTCAAAATTTTGAAAAATTTAAAAAATGCTCATGTTCCTCATAGCCGAAAACCCCCGAGTACAAAATTTCGTGCGAATAACCCGTCAGTAAAGGGGTCAAAAAGTCGCGGATGGACGGACGCACAAACAACAGCGCTTTAGTTAATAAGGATACCATGCATGCGTGGAGTCGTGCGTACAACGGGAGAAACGTACATGCGTGGGTTGCTAGCACACGTATTTGTCCTGACCCACAGAGCGGTACCCAAACCACTGTTTAAATTCTACAAAAAGGAACTCTCGGGCTTTTACCACTCACTTGGAGGAACAGTCTCGACAGGTCAAAATCCATATAAAACCCGCATGCGTCGCTGCATGCACGACGGCTAACGCGAGGGGCTAGTTTTAAGTCTAAAACACGAAATTGGCTAAAATGCAAGTGTCGAATGAACCCGTATTGGCCTTTTTGGCAGGTTCTAAGTTCGAATCCGATTCCAACAAACAACCGATATTCGATGTCGATTCTGAACACCGTCCAGCCTTGACTGATTGACCCGAACGTGGTTTTTAGCGAACTGCATTCGCAACACAAACAAAGGCCTTCCGCCGCCAGTGCCGACCGGAAAGTCCTTCGTGCTCGTACTCGACGGCTCATGGACTGGCGCTAACCAGGACATTCTCAGCAAGTATGCCACTAAAATTTAAGTCCCTCGACGTGAGAAACTTTTCCAGCCTCCAAGCCGTCTTGACGACAATCATCCAAGACTCCACCCAGGTTGTTCCTAACTGGTTCAACTACTACGTCGCTGTGGTTGCCTACGATCGCGCCCACTCAGGAGGCGTGAACTCCGACATCATCAAGGAGCGGGACTCCACTGCGTTCATCACAAAAGTTGTGGCGGAAGTTACGCGGACAAACTACAGGAGCGCCGGCCAGTCGCGTGCCTTCATGACCGCGCTCGTGAACGCACTCAGCGACCCGGGCATAAGCTACGGCTCGTGGGCGTACGTCGTGGGCGCGTCGAACGCGCAGGACATCGACAAAGAGGCGGATGTGTTGGACGCTACTGCGCCGCACGCCACTACGGTAGGCAAATTCGCTTGATTAGAAGGCTTGGAGGGCAAGGGCGGTGATGGCTTTGCAGGCCGGTCATGATGGGGTAGGTACTGCGTTTGTTGAGGAACTACAGGTTAGGGCAGTGGATGCCTACTTTGAACAGACACACCTTATGGCATAGCCGTGCAATAAAGAGACCCGGGGTAGACCACCTGTAAAATCAATTTTGCACCTAAAACCCAAATCGAAATCAAGTCGAACCAAGAAGCGCAGAGGCAGCAAAGACTTGTGCTTCAAAGAGCGCTGGCTCGACCCAGCTTATCCCGTAGCCTACATACAGGACGGCCCCTATTCCATCGTAGCAGAACTTGTTCTGAACCCCATCTGAATCACCAACTCGTGCAGCGCTATCCCAGGTCTGGTTCCTGTGACAGAGCCTTCTACCCAGACTTTTTAGCCTGGTGCCTTTGGCGGTGTTTATAATGTTCTTCTTTTAGATCAGCTTCTTCATTGCGCCAGATAACGCTCCACCTGGCGGCGCATCCACCTATCGAGCTCCATCGGTGGCGGCCATCCTGCGGACCGCTGGCCTCAGCGGCGGCTACTTCTACCAGGTCGCCAACCGGCAGAACCTTGTCGCCTTGTGGCAAACAAACCTCGTCACAACTTACAATTCGCAGTCGGTCAAATATGCTGTTCGTACAGAGTGCAGCAATGTCCAGGAGTACATCCAAGTGGACGGGCACAGCAGCAAGCTGATCTTTGACTTCTTCTCCGCCAACAGACCCGATCTGACGCTTCTTGGTAATTTACATACCAGTTTTCCGGAACCCCTTGAGGCAATCTGGAAGCTATAACGCTTTTTTCTTGGTTTTAACTTTTAATTGCTGATTTTTACATATACCTTTTTAAATCTCAGTTATTTTTCTACGAATTTTGTAGAAAAGTCGTAGTGTGAAGTAATTTTTGTTAAATTTAACAGCTTTAAACTAGAAAACTAAATGATCGTTTCCGCATAAGACCACTTCCAAAAGGACTGTTTCACTTGAACACATCGTCGGCTTATTCTCAATTCCCTTTGCAGACTCCGACGGCAAGAAGGTCAAGGTCCAGACGACGCCAACGCACTCGGCAACGAACTGGATCTTCGTCCTCGATACTGGTGTGAAGCCCGGTCTCTGGAGCCTGTCGATTGACGCGGGCGAGCAGAACAAGGGCTTCTGCTATGTCTCCATTCGCACCACCCTCGACAAGCCGATCTACGTGGCGTTCACACGGGACGTCGCTTCGGACGGTGGCGCGGGAACGAACGACGCGCAGGAGTATCCCGAGGAAGGTGGGTCTTTGAGAATTCAACGCGGGGAATCTTAGAAAGCAACTCTGAAAAGGGCGCTTTTTTAGGCGATGGAAATGCGGTCGTTGTCCAGTCGGACCACGGCGTGTTGACCCACGTGCAGTTCTTTGACCGCACGGACCGATCCCTGCTGTGGGCATCGCCGCTCGTGCCACGCCTCAGGTGCACCTACAACTACATCGCCAAAGAGTAAGTTCCCACAAGGTCGCATTCCCACAATCTTCTAGTTTTCGAGAACTTCTTGTGATGATGCAAGTATCAAAAACCTTTTTGTTTGGCAAAGGAAACTTTTTTGTACTAGACTTTTGTAGAATCTTCTCCTGCCCAGCGGCCTCGTTCACTGTGGCCGTCGACGGCTTCGACGAGAACGGGCATCCGTTCCGTCGTGAGCAGCACGTGCACTGCGTGGGACGTCAGCGTAAGCATTCCTTGTACGCCTTCACCAATATGCTACCGGAAGTTTAGACTGACCGAAAGAAGAACGAATACTAGTCACTAACGGGCACCTACTTACACTACGCTTCGCATCTATAGCCTTTTAGATTGATACAGCTTTCGAGAGAAGAATAAAGTTGCATTGTCCATCACTTGAAGGGTTTTGTTGCCCTGCGCCTCTGCCTCCAAAGAGCCTCTTCCTTCCTCTTCATAAATGTTCGGTTGTGATCGGACCTCGTGCAGTGTACCATTCATGGTTTGCAATAGTAAATCTTAGCATGTTACGACACGGAAGCGGCTCAGTTCAGAACATGCCCGACGTTTTAAGTTATGGGCTTACACGACCTGACCCCCTCGCGCCATATTGCCTCTCGTCAAAACGGAAAAAACGACACGGTAACAATGGACCGTATGGTGCTAAAGCCTAAAACTATCAGTGGCTCCTTGCCGGTGGCATACGCGGGACGAGAGCAATGAACTCAGGCTTGTTGTCCAATGCCCAGCGGTTTATTCCAAACATAGTTCCTTGTGCAAGCGGTGACGTGTTACGGGAAGGTTGCCACCTTTCCGAAGAACAGCACCTTGGCGTGCGAATCAACAATAGCGTAAGCGAAAGGATGGTCAGCATTAAACTGCGTTGGCTTCGGCGGCAAGTGACCGCTTGAACCTCCGAGCATGGCAACAATGGTCACAGCAGCCGCTTCAGTTCCTTCTTCGTTCACCTAAAGAGGGAAGCCTTGGGTGAAATTTTTCAAATACCAAGTGTCCGAGTGGCCAATGATCTCCACCTGCTCTTTGACGAGCAGGAATTACAGGCAAGTATTTTAATTCCTCTGGGCCAAGTAAGGGTAAAAGTCAGAAAATTTAGCCACTTAATGTTCCCAAATAGGTCAAAACGGTCTCAGGATAACCAAAAAAGCGTTAAACTTTGATTTTATTTGGATATGAATTGTTTACACTTATAGTGATTAATGATTTTAGAATAAGCCTGATTACTTTATGATTTTATTTGCCAACGGGTCCGCTTGTCCCCGCAAAACCCTATTTTCCCAATGATGCTACAAACTGAAAGTGTAGGCATGTCATATGCATGCCCTATCGACACTCACCTCAATGACGGCTTTGTGAATCACTTGACCGACGTGCAACTCTTCGCTATGGGTAATCCCTGAGAAGTCCGCATGATCGTTAAACGCCGTGCTGACGCCGAGCTTTTGCAGGGCTTTAGACAGTTCGAAGGACGACTCGACCTTAAAGCGCGGAAGGAACACCTCGACCTCCTTCGATTCTCTTTTCGTGATATACTGGGTGAGCTTATTCCCGTTAAGATTTTGCAGTAGCTTCTCAAGGCCGAAGCGCTCCTTTGGCAAGATGACGAACATGAAAACTTCGTTGCCCTTGTACGCCAAGCCAAGCACTTGAGCCTGCTCGTCTTCGAAGTAGATGAAGAAAGACTTTTGATGCATCATCGTTACCTAGGATTCATATGGGTAACGCATCTGTTGAACGTGGGCATTATTTGTGCAGCTCGTTTCGATTTTTTCCCGTAATTGGTATGCTTTCCGCTGTCCCATGACGACATGCTTATTCTCATTTGAAGATGAATTTTCTGCGCCGCTGTTCTGCCCAGGCAGACGCTGCAAACAAACCTGCTTGCTCTGCCCCTCGGAGATGAAGAAGGTGTCATTGAACGACATCTCACGATAAAACTTCTCTGTCCATTCGCCTTTGAAGTGAAGAGCGTTGACAAGAAAGAGACGACTGATTGCTTGGATGTCCTGCGGACGAATGATCTTTTTGATTAAATGGCTGGTTGCTTCGTCCACGAAGTCGTTGATTTTCTGAGAGACACCAAAGGTAAACAAAGCACCGGCACACAAACCTTAGCCGTTCCGAATGTATCCTTGACGTCGATGCGCTCGAAGCCACCGTTGAAGTGGCGGTGAATCTTGTGACGGTACTCTCGGAGGACGCGGATCGACTTATCCACGTACACTTTGTTCGCGGACTCGAGCGAGTAGTTGTTGTGGCGGGCTCCGAGATAGTGGACAGCATCGTCAAAGTACTCTAGGAGGTGAGCGTCGCTCGTGTCTAAAACATTAATAAGGACAGTATGTGTGACCAAAAATGTACCGCCTGCCAGCAGAGTCCGAAGCTCTCGCTTCGTTTCTCGCTTCGCTCCAACGTAGACCTAAATTGAGGCCCCTGAAGCTTAGCGCTATTTGTGGAATTACCATTGACAACGCGATGGCGATCGAGATCGGCGAGATGATTACCGAAGCCGATGGGTCGACGAGCGAAGTTTCGCGCAACAGCTTCGCTGCGAGGTCGGCTTGCGCCTCCACCATCGCTTCCATGATTTGAGAAAGCTTCCTACTAAAGTAGTGGTTAGCAAAGCAGACCTCGATCTAACAAAACAAAGCAGCCAGGTAATACGTTAAACCTCAGAGCGCAGCATAAACGAACGTTCGTGCTCACTTCTTCCGATTTTAAGGAGAGAAAAGTGTGTGTGAGCGTGGACCAAATCTTCGTTTGCTTCGTCGCCATTACGCCTCATGCATAATGCAGAAAGGTTACGAAATTCTCACCAGACAAACCACTTAACGTCCGTCAAACAGGATAGCTTCAAAAGTTATGTCAAACCATGTTGGTGTTGGTGGAAATGTCAGCGTTTACACGTCCTGTTTGAGCCTCGTAAGGGGCGTCCAGAAACCCCTGGGCATCATATGACACTATGTTGACTTCAAATCCCGGCGCACTCGGTCATGAAAGTGCAATGAGCAAGGCCCTTGTGTCAGCTCGATGAACAGGAAAAAAGGCCTGTAGCAAGCGACTTCCAAACAATTTTGGTCAACACAGCACAAACAATTTATGCTACATAACTGGCACAAAGAACGTGAAATGGAACCGAATCTAGGGCAGCATTTTTTGGCACCGTTCGGTACATACGCCTGGCGAAGTGCAAAGGACTGTTGTGTGCCATAACTGACTTTATTCCAAGATTTCATGGCGACGATGGGGAGGACTCACCCCTTGTGCCGGGGTAAGCCAAAAATGAAGGTCCGCTTACGCTCAGAAACCGTATGGCACAAAAAACGGCATAGTATGACGCCGTGCCGTGGGCTCAGGCCGTGGTGACCGTTCCCGTGGAATAGTGCGGCCTACTGCGTGGCTTACCACCTCATGTCTACCCTCAAAATAACCCGTTACCGCTTCAGACTGTGTGCTATCGACTAGCGCATAAAGCGTTTCGTGAACTAGGGAACAACATTGACCGAGTAATTTTGACGAAGACACATAGGTTCATTTTAGCGCGTTGTCCCTATGGGTTCTGGTTAAATGTGTTATCTTTCGCAAATCACTTTACGCAAAAGCATCTGGTAAGTCAGTTCGTTCCTCTCTAGTAACCGAACGGGGGGGGGGAGAGTTAGTCCCTTAATTGGTTCGCTGTTTGTTTGTTCCTCGAACGCGTCCGAACTATTTACATCGAAGTCGGAAGGTCGAGAAGACGACAAGGTCACGTCATTAATTGACGTTAAGGTCACACGCTTCACTGCGATCGGTTCCGATCATCATTTTTTCGACATCGGTCAGGCGCTGATCAGTTGCGCGACTCCATTCGATCACATATGTTGTTTGGCTGGTATTTCTTCTTAGCTGCAGCAGCTGCCCTTACCGAGTTGGGCTCGACGCAGTGGTGGGGTGGTCCGCCACCATGGTACCGGCCTAGTCCCTGGTGGTACCGGCCGTCGCCATGTAAGTTACTCACTTGGTCACAGTCGGCTGGTGCCGATTGGTCAGTCATATGAATGGTATTTGTTCATAGGCCTAAGATGTTAGCTCAAAGGTTGCATAACAAGACGACATTTTCTTTTAAAGCAAGACCCCCGCCAAGAAAATTTCGTCCCTCCGATTTCACCCAAATCCGTCAACAAATTCTTTTTGCAAATAATGCCATATGCTAGGCTTGGAAGAAGGGTTCCGTCCATCCATAAAAGGTTGACCTTCACGCTTATAACCGATTAGTACCACCCAGCTTTCATATTCGCTGCTTTAAAATTTCGCATTGTCAAGGAATTATATTGCAAGAAGCGCAAGTGGACTTCTAACTGTTTCAGGAGGCAATGGTGGTGGTGGCGGTGGTCGTAGCGGCGGTGGTGGCGGAGGCGGTGGTCGTGGAGGAGGCGGTCGTGGTGGCGGTGGTCGGGGCGGTGGAGGAGGCGGCCGCGGTGGCGGCGGTGGAGGTCGTGGTGGCGGAAGAAGAGGTGGATAAGTCAGTGTTCCCTCCATCTAGACCTACATTGAGTATTTGCTAAATTTGCTATGTATGTTTAAATGGTTGAAATTATCAAGTAAA
This sequence comes from Aphelenchus avenae, assembly GCA_020875895.1. NCBI lineage: Eukaryota > Metazoa > Nematoda > Chromadorea > Rhabditida > Aphelenchidae > Aphelenchus > Aphelenchus avenae. The sequence continues at coordinate 90,110 of JNEY01000276.1, forward strand.
GATGTGCTCCGGGTAACGGTGCTGTTTGCTTTTGAACGACAATAATCGGTGGGAACCAAGCGTGGGGGGGAGGCTCCAAAGTATCGAAAGCCCTGTATTGCATTTGAAAGTACCAGTGCCCTGCCTACGGTACCGATCCGACTTCAAAATTAAAAACGATTACGCTTCCAAATTCCAATTCCAAATTCAATCGATGGTGATTCCAAAATACCGAGATTCATATGCCGGTTTTAAGTCATGCCGACGAGTCCTTGTAAAAAAAGCGTTCAAGGCTCCATAAAGATGGCTCTACGGTACGAGTGACGATCTAAACGTCGAAGCAACGTTCTATATTTGGCTCTCAAGACATAAGAGCACTGTCTACTTTGTCGGATAAGTTGTTGCGGACGGACAATTGGCTCCTTTCGGTTGCGCTATGCATTGTTGAAATCTTAAACCCCCTGTAAATTTACGTTACCCTTCCTATGATAACTAATTCCTCTGGTATCTATTCCGCTTCACCGTGTGCCCCCCCCCCCTTCGACGGCCCATGCGTCTCGACCGGGAAGTGATAACTCTCGCTCGAGTTCCCCGGTGACGCAGCTCGGCTACGCCACGAGAACACAGCACGAAATGCACGTTCCGACGATGTGACGAAGTGTGCCGCAGTTGGTCAGGGAATTCTAGGCGTAATCTGTGACCATTGTGTCTTGGAAGCAGTAAATATGTTTCGATCGGAAGGATCTCTTTTTATTCGAAGAACAAATGTCGGAAGGCCTAATTAATGAAAAAGCCTGTAAATGCTTTTCGACATACGCTGACACAGCAGTGCGTACCTGAATCGAAGATTCTTGAATATGTCTTAGGGCCCAGAAAAAGTGTCAAAATAGTCGTCGGAAGACACGGTGCTTCAATTCAACGAATACAATTTATAATTCGTTAGTGAGTTAAATTCATGCCAACACTATTGCTAACTTCACAGACCCGCCTGCAATCATGCACACGGAAATTAAGACGCACAAATCATCGAAATTCTAATTTCCATAGAAGTTCTTGGTCCGCTCCTTTGGTTCCTTAGTCGTAGGTTTGTAGCCGAGGAAATGTCTGTGGAAACGATGGGTGTTTCTCCGTCAAGCTAGGCGAAAATGAGGCCAATCTGTGCTCTGGTTATCAGTGGAAAAAAAGGTAGTGTAGTCAGCTAAAAGCGCTTCGTGCGCCATAAATACCACTTCGCCTTGAAAGTGTCACTCTGTTTTTACCGTCGAAATTGCAAACTATGAAGGGATGCTACGCGGCCTTGGTTCTTACATTCTGCATTCTACCTAATGGGTCGAGTCCTATCGAGTCCTTGCCCAAGATCAAGTCGCTACCGCTACACCGTCATCATTTTCCGGTAGGGAAGTACCGTTCTCCTAAAGATATTGGGAGATTAAGAGGAGTCGGAGGAGTTTATAAAAGTTTTATAAAAGGACAAGTATTAAAAGGAGGAGTATTATAAAAGCAAATATTTAGCTTTTCCGTTATGCGTAACACCGGCCCTGTGGTCGCTTGGTCACATCCGCCTAATCAAATTAGTCGATTGGTATTGGTCCTTCGGTTATTGTTGCCTCAACGGGGTTGTGCTTGATTTAAACGTATGACGTCTTCCTAACATCAGGGAGCGAGCGGACTAGCGTCTAGTAGCGCAACCATGTCCGTCAGGCTTCCTCAAACTGAGGAGCGGTTTTTGGTTTGAGTCACCTCAATGACGGCTTTGTGGATCACTTGACCGACGTGCACCGCTTCGCTGTCGGTAATCCCAGAGAAGTCCGCATGGTCATCAAACGCCGTGCTGACACCGAGCTTTTGCAGGGCTTTAGACAGTTCGAAGGACGACTCGACCTTAAAGCGCGGAAGGAACACCTCGACCTCCTTCGATTCTCTTTTCGTGATGTACTGAGTGAGCTTCTTCCCGTTAAGGTGGCGTAGCAGTTTCCCGAGGCCATAACGCTCCTTTGGCAAGATGACGAACATGAAAACTTCGTTGCCCTTGTACGGCAAGCCGAGCACCTGAGCCTGGTCGTCCTCGAAGTAGATGAAGAAGGACTTTTGGTGCATCATGGTTACCTAGTATTCATACGCGTAAATAGAGCACCTTTCCACGAATATCGGTCAATGGAGTAACATATGAACGTAATAGGCAGTTCTAGTTTGAGACTGTTGTCTTCAGATTGTTGCTCAAGAGTTTCAATAGATGAGTTCGGATTTAAGTCTTTTAGTCCGTTGTTTTTGCAGCTCGCTTGGACTCGTTTCCGCAAATGATTTTGCTTTGCCTTGACTCAAAAATAAATGTAACACGCGTATTTCTTATTCAGTAGTAATTTTTCTTTGCTGCTCGTCTGGATAAACAAACGCTGCAAACAAACCAGTTTGCTCTGTCCCTCGGAGGTGTAGAAGCTTTCATTGGATGACATTTGACGATAAGACTTCTCCGTCCATTCGCCTTTGAAGTGTAGAGCATTGACGAGAAAGAGACGACTCGTTGATTGGATCTCCTGCGCTCGAATAACCTTCCTGATCTTGTGACTCGTTGCTTCGTCCACGAAGTCGTTGATTTTCTGAGAGACACCAAAGGTAAACAAAGCACCGGCACACAAACCTTAGCCGTTCCGAATGTATCCTTGACGTCGATGCGCTCGAAGCCACCGTTGAAGTGGCGGTGAATCTTGTGACGGTACTCTCGGAGGACGCGGATCGACTTATCCACGTACACTTTGTTCGCGGACTCGAGCGAGTAGTTGTTGTGGCGGGCTCCGAGATAGTGGACAGCATCGTCAAAGTACTCTAGGAGGTGAGCGTCGCTCGTGTCTAAAACATTAATAAGGACAGTATGTGTGACCAAAAATGTACCGCCTGCCAGCAGAGTCCGAAGCTCTCGCTTCGTTTCTCGCTTCGCTCCAACGTAGACCTAAATTGAGGCCCCTGAAGCTTAGCGCTATTTGTGGAATTACCATTGACAACGCGATGGCGATCGAGATCGGCGAGATGATTACCGAAGCCGATGGGTCGACGAGCGAAGTTTCGCGCAACAGCTTCGCTGCGAGGTCGGCTTGCGCCTCCACCATCGCTTCCATGATTTGAGAAAGCTTCCTACTAAAGTAGTGGTTAGCAAAGCAGACCTCGATCTAACAAAACAAAGCAGCCAGGTAATACGTTAAACCTCAGAGCGCAGCATAAACGTACGTTCGTGCTCACTTCTTCCGATTTAAGGAGAGAAAAGTGTGTCTGAGCGTGGACCGAATCTTCGTTTGCTTCATCGCCATAACGCCTCGTGCATAATGCAGCAAGGCTATGTAATTCTCACAAGACAAACCACTTAGCGTCCGTCAAACAGGACAGCTTCAAACGTTATGTCAAACCAGTGAAATTTTAGCTTTAAACTTAAACTCTTTGACCCAAGGAAGCGGACATGCAGAATAGAATACAACGCAGGGCGACAATCCTAGCCCTTGCTGGTACACTGAAAACGAAATGAAAACTGGCTGCGACAAACTGGAGCTCTGCGTTGTTGGCACTTCGTTCAGTCGTGCCTCTGCGTTCTCAATCGTCTACGCTAATAAGCATGTAACCTTCGTGCAATGCATCAACTATTCATTTTGTAGTGCCGCGTTCTTAGACAGACTCTAAAGCATAAAGCGAGGCGCGACAGGCCTGTCACATGGTAGCATAGGACACGGCTAACAATAAACGCATCTGTGGGTACCGCCAAATGCCGCACAGGGCAATGCTGTGCTGCCGCTCGGTACACAGCTGGGCAAAGGCGTTAAAGACTGTATTGTACCATAAATCTGGTTGTCCCAACCAATAGAGATGAGCGAACCATTGCTGTCCCGCGGGCCGTGCCGGGGGGGCACGGCCTACAGAATGGCTCGACGCATGGTATCTACGCCTAAATTAATCCCTACTTTTCAGGCTTTGTTCTCTCTGCTAGAGCACAAAACATTTCGTGGGCTTGAATCCATTCCAAATAACCGAACGCGTGGGAGTTGGTCCCTTAACCGTTTGGCTGGTTGTTTATTCCACGAACGCGACCGAACTATTTACAAACTGCGTCGGAAAAAGGGAAGACGGCAAGGTCGTGTCATTAAATTGGTGTTAAGGTCACGCTTTAGTTGCGATCCGTTCCGGTCAGCGTATTCAACATCGTCAGTGGATGGACAATTCGTACGGCTAAAATGTTATTTGGCTGGTATTTACTCCTAGCTGCAGCAGCTGTCCTTGCTGAGTTGGGCTCGACGCAGTGGTGGGGTGGTCCGCCGCCATGGTACCGGCCTAGTCCCTGGTGGTACCGGCCGTCGCCATGTAAGTTATTCGCGTGGTAACCGCAGGTTAGACACAGTGACTGGTCAGCCTAATTGGAGGGGGGGGGGTCTTTTAGTAAGCCTAAATGGGAAGGTAAAGGTCATTATGAAACTACACTTTTTCTAAGCAGAATTAAGGCAAGCAAACATCAAAGCGGTAAAAAATGTCAAGTGTTTCATTCGTTTTACATAATCACTGCCCTTAATGTTCACTTTATCGAATTTAGGGGGAATGGGTGGCTGGCGCGGAGGCGGTTGGAACGGCGGTGGAGGCGGACCCGGAGGTCGGGGAAGTAACGGCGGATGGGGCGGACAACGACAAGGAGGCGGATGGGGTGAGCGTGGAGGTGGAGGCGGCAACAGAGGCGGCTGGGGTGGCGAAAACGAATGGGGCGGAGGAGGACCTGGTGGCGGTGGCGGTGGACGAGGTGGCTGGGGCGGAGGCGGTGGAGGTAAGAACACGGATTAATCCAAGTGCTTACACCGGTTTTCGACTACTGCTAGAGCCAGTGGACTAATCATTTATTTTCAGGAGGACGTGGAGGCGGCGCCGGTGGTCGCGGAGGTGGTGGTCGTGGTGGCGGAGGCGCAGGCCGTGGTGGTGGCGGTCGTGGCGGTGGAGGAGGCGGTCGTGGTGGTGGCGGCGGTGGTCGTGGTGGCGCTGGTCGAGGTGGCGGAAGAAGAGGTGGATAATTCAGAGTTCTATTCTTACGGAAAACTTCAACTATGTGCCCATACTGGAATTTGATATGTGTTTCTCTGGGTTATATTGCCGATCAAAATAGGTTAAAATGTAGCGGTCCGAGAAGGTCAACAAGTCGAGTATTGGGGGTCATAACCGTAACACAATTATGGCGTGGGGGGAGAGGTCACGCTTCAAAAATATGACCAACCGTTCGTAGTACGTCAAGAAAATTGGCCACTGGCCGAGTAATTTTCCCAATACTGGAGTAGCACCGTTGCCCGGAATCGACTGTTTGCTCGCTGCGGTTTCAACAACACGGGCTCCATACAAATTTCTTGAGGCCGCCTCTTACTTACGTGCCCACTATGTTCCACTATGCTCCATGGTTCTCTGACGCCAAGAAAACGGGCGAAGAAGCACCGTGGAACTTTTTAGGCGAAAACATCAAAACGTGTCAAAAAATGCTTTGATCCCACTTCAATAGATTTCAGCAGTGTTTAGTTTCAGCCTTGTTTTACGCTGACATAGTTATGTTTAAGGTGTTTCCATTGAGCAAACCCTGCCGCAGGCACAACCGGACCAATTTTGTGTCAGCTCTCGAACAAACAAGGTTTGACCTGCTGCGAGCAACGTCTCGTTCATACTTCCCCGCTGCCGCAACTTGTTTGTGCGGAGAGTGCACAACCCAAGATAAGCGTTCCGGTAGAGTAACTTGGGTGCGCCACAGTTGGTCAACTAAGTCTAGGCGTAACGTGTGATGATTGTGTCAAGGCAGCAGTGCATCTCATTTGATGGTCACTTACAAAATATGAACAAGTCCGAAAAAAGGAAGGCTAAATTGTCGAAAACAGAAAGAACAGTTGGATATTTGGTACGCTGTGTGAACTATTATTGTGTATATGCGTGAAACGAACCAATCGCTAGCGGACTCGCGTGACGACTCAACTTAAAAAGTAGAACATTTATGAGTAAAAATCTTAGGCGAAATTGGGACATTTCTTTATTTGTTCTGGGATTTTGAAAAAAGCCGCGATATCATATGAAGAGCAAAGGCAAAAATCGTCGAGATCCAAACTCGCGCGCAGTCCTTGGGTCAACTGTATCCTTAATACCTAGTACACTTCCTAATTGGTCGAGAATTTATAGTTGGAAGGACAGACAGCACAATGTCGGTAGAAACAACGGGTGTGACTATGTTAAACTAGAAACTGGCGATTATGGGGCCGGATCTGTGTTTGTTGTCTGTTATCAGTAGGAAATTGTAGTCTAATCGTTCCGACGCTCCATTCTTCATAAACGTCCTTTCGCTTTGAAAGTGACACTCGGCTTTTATTGTCCGAATCTCCAACAATGAAGATATGCTTCGAAGTTTTGGTTCTCGCATTTGGCATCCTGCCCACTGGGTCCAGCGCTGTGGAGAAATTGCGCAGGATTAAGTCGCTACCGCTACGCCGTCACCATGCTCCGGTAGGGAATTACCGCCCACTAGAAAGATGTCGGGATGTTAAGCAGAGGCTCTAAACGAAAGGTCATTGAAATCTGACGAATGATCCAGCAATCTGAGTGTTTTAGGAAGTGGATAACAAATGTGAGGTGGGGAGATACAAGGAGTTGCGGTATCCACATAACTTCTGGACGCTCATTTAGGGCAGGGAACGTAAGGTCTTTAGTGTCTCAATCGGGTTAGTGTCCATCTTCGGGTTAATTCTCAACAGTCTGTGAGAAACTGTAGTGTACTTCGTGTTTGGAGAGCCGAGGCTTTAATAGAGTTGCTCTAGCTACGGCCATGACTGTTAAGCTTCCTCACACTGAGGGGCCGTTCATGGTTTTTAGACACCTGTGACCGACGACGCTGGGCAGAATTTCCCGCTGAAAGTGAACGACATCGAGGGTCTGTTCTACACTCTAGACGTGCAAGTTGGATGTAGGCCGTTTTTTTGTGTGCAGCCCAAAGTTTACGCGTTCCAGCGCAGCTGTTTAACCTAACGCTCGACACGGACAAAATCACGTCGATTCTCTTTGACAAAAGCTTCGTCGCTTCAAATCGTTCCTGCAGCAAGGGCGGTTCGATGCGTAACTTCTTCGATCGAAAGCATGATACACTGAGCGAATTGGTGCAAACCTAAAGTTGCTCATTTTAGTCTCTCGCCGTCGTTCAATGAGTTGCCGTACGATTCTGTACGCGGGGATGCCGACAGGAATTTCCTCGACAGATATCCATATATTGGAGTGAGTTCGAGCAATTATAGTACCTCGGGGATCGACTGACTGTTTCTACGTCCATTATGCCCTTTTACGTCCTATTTTCGCAGGTAATGTTCTACTCTCTCAATTTTAGCTCGAATGCCGTCAGCCCTTTTCCTACGAGCGTCTTGATGGCGTATGGGCGTCAGATACATATCAGGTATGTCGTCACTCGGCCACAGTTCATACTTTAAGGCGTCGTTTGTCTTTCATAGTTGGGCACGTTTGCGGTGAGCGACGTTCCGTTCATTCTTGCGAACCGTACGGAGTTTCCGCTCAATCCGCTTTGGCCCAGCGACGGTGTTCTACCGCTAGGCTTATACCAAGAACAGGCGCTTCCGGCGATCCTCGGCGCAGTTGGCGGTAACAACGAGGTCTCCCTGTACTTGAACAAGTAAGCTCCAGACAGCTCGTAATATGTTTCCGAAAAACATTTGTATTTCTTTGGCTTTTGCTTTTTCGCGATTTTTAGCGCAAGGTCGAGTGGCTCCGAAGCCGCAAAGGAAGGCCGTATTACATTCGGTGGCAAGAATACGGAAGACTGCAGCGACAAGTGGGTCACCCTCTTTGGCGGCTCGGACTGGTATCTAGACGTTGGAAAGTACGCAGTAAAAGAGCAACAAACAAAAAATACATCGATGTCTAAAGTAGCACAATACAATGTGCAAAATTTTAATCAAAATCAAGAGCTAGAAAACCAAGAAATCCACCACTGACTAAGAGAATTTTAAGCGTTTCCGTCGGCAACCAAGTCATCTACCCTGGTGGGGACTGGTTCGCACAAATCGCAACTGCGATGCCGTTTCTCGAAGTGCCACCGTCCTACTTTCGCAAAATGGTCAACGCGTTAGGCGGACGTTACAACTACGAACTGGACTTGTACTCAGTTGACTGCAAGCAGATCGATTCTCTTCCGCCGATCACCATCACGTTGTACAGCCTCGAAGATCGTCTTACGTACAGCGTTCAGCCGCACGACTTCGTGGGGAAAATTGTGAGTCTTCTTATAGGATCGCTCATATTTTTAGAATTTTGTCCTCTAAGACAGCAAATTCGGGAAATTCTTGCCTGCCGGAGGTTTAGTCCGATCGCGTCCGACGAATTACCTATTAGAGGCTTCCTGTACACCGCTGGTCAAAATGTCTCCTCAACTTTCTTTTCAAAAGTGCTACCTCTGCGCTGCGTGGACGAATGCTAGTGGAACCGTGTAGTAAAGCGGTTTCTTTAGAACTCCAAGGCTGGTCCTCAGTGCGCACTGTTGATCCTCCAGTCATGGGATCCCACGTGGTGGCTGGGAACGCAATTCTTCCCAAAACGCTGCGTTCATCTCGACTACGAGTCAGCGATGATCAGCTTTGCAGACCCTCGGGCATGAAATGAGATCGTTCTGGGCACTGCCCAGACGTAATTCATGAAGAAAGAGGCAATAAACCAAGGCATCAGCAACGGTTTGTGCCACAGAAATTCCGCTGACTAGTTGACCTGTGGGGTAGACGGTACAAATAATGGGAGCAAATGAGGATGTTTCTTCTAACATGCTGGCAAGTAAGGCAACACTGACAAGATACTCGAAAACTTGCATTGTCTCATACTCACTTATTATTAGTATTTTGCAAATTAAGGGTGAGATTACGAAACGAAAAATCAGTTAAGTACTCAACCCTGATATCGCTATGATATACTTTCATTTATCTGATACTTTATGCTGAGGCATACTGCGGACGTGCCATGTAGCCCATGACCATTTTCCACATCGCGTGCAAAACATGTAAAAATAGTAGTTGATGACATACCGCGTGGAATTCGTCATTAACATAGCTGTAGCTTTTTTCAACTATGTGGGGAAAACTGGTTGCGCGCAGTGGTGTACCTAGGATTCAGCCTAGAGAGGCGCGCATGGTAAGCGGGGACCCTTACCTTTTATTTTCGGCGTCGGCCTTCGGCCGGACGCCGAAAAACTGCCTTTGTCCCCCTTTGGTACTTTTCAAGTTGCCGGATCTTTGCTCCTTTAATGGCTTTGAAGCATTCTTTCAGAGTGTTTTACCCTAAAGCATTCCGCCGCGAACGGATTTTATATGCTTATGTTGGAAAATTTTGTCTAAAATTTGACCATTTCAGCCAAAAAAATAGCCTGCCGCAGACGCCGCTGGAGCAATTTTTAGGCTTGTGAGGCAATAATTCGTCGGAAAATTGCCCGTGCCAGTGGAAGAACCGCGAATTTCGTAAACGAAAAATTTGTCCTGGTCCCCGTACCCCTCGCGGGCCTTCGTTCCAGCGGAAGGGGGGGGGGGGGGCTACGCGCCCTGCGCGCCTCGTAGGTAAGCCACTGGTTGCGCGATATTACGCGATTGCTGCCCCATCAGCTGCCGCTCTGAAGCACTCGACCACGTCGCGATGACCGCCTTCTGCGCCGGACTTCATGCACAAATCGTCATTCTGGTCCTGCAATACGTCTGGCGCTACAGCTTACTTTTGAAGGACTTAAGGTCGGTTTATACTAAAACGTATTAAAACACATGCATCTTCATAAAAAGAGCATCATCGTTTAGCTTGGTCGAAGTTACAAAACCGAAGCTCATCATTCCATTTCTCTGGTGTGCAGCGCAAGCAGTCACCGCGGCCTACAGCTGGTAAGAGACGGAGCCTAGTTTACCGCCATCTCGCTTCCAAGGATTGCCATTCATGTTCTGACCCCGCCCGTCCCGTCCCGTCCCGATCCCTACGTACGAGCCCGTGCCTTTAGCCGCTACCTTCTCGTTACCACGGGTCCGGATCGCACTAAGATATGCTTGAATGTGCGCTATAGCTTGGTACGCATTGTATGATACCGCTCAGTACGCATGAGTGGACACATACATCACAGCGAGACATGCTCCACGCTCTTTTCTAAACGTTTTATTCCCCGTGTTGCCGTTCGTAAAGCTTTAAAGAACTTCAATACTGCTTATTTTTCGAAGAAGCCCTGCTTTGCTGCGCATCGGGCCCACTGTCTTCGTTGAGCCGGCAATTGATTTGCAGGAATTTCGACCCGACTGGCCTGCGCGATCGTGAACTGGATGACATTCCGAAAGGAGGGTTGGGGGTACGCTAATGACACGGCACCATTCCCAGCCATGACGTCCATGGTAAGCACTTAGTCATATTGACTGGTTGTACTCACATATGAGCTTAGGGAGCTTTCACAACTGTTGATAACATTTTCTACATGACGTCGCCCATTGTCGGCTACGTCATCATCATTGCATGTCACGTCGGGGTCTCAAACTTCCTCAAGCGCCACAGGGCACCGTCCCACAGCATCACGAAGCGGGCCAATGACAAGGTCAATCGAGCACTCACTGCACTCGTACGTTATGCATGAAACAGCTTTCAAACGTGGGCAGCATCGTTTTGGCGTAAATACTAAATATTTAGTAAGTGCACATCGGCGCTAGCGAATTTTTTTAAGCGTGTTGAGTGGCACTAAGGGGTTGTATACCGTATTTCACCTAATTGTGCGGCCGTCCGGTCTATTTTTCGATACCCAAGAAGGGGGGAGGCAATTAGGGGGAGGGGTCTATTAGGAAGGGCCGGTCTATTTTTCGACTGCTCGCCCTCAAGCACTAGCCGACAAAATAGCGACAATGCAGGGCAAATGTGTGTATCTTAAGCTTGAACGGGCGATTCCAACAAACGTTTGCGAACCTAAGTGCATAAGGTTTTTCGAATGAACTTGCTTACCTGTACGTACTTCGTACATCCCCGGCCTACCGTCTAAACCTTGAGGTGACGCAGCAATGCCTTGGTGGGACTCACTCAGATGGCAACGGAAAGCATCTCACACAAGGAGTCGCCGGGCTGAATAGTGTGGAAAACATTAGTCATCTCTTTATCCATCCAAGCCTTTCCGGACCACTGCATAGGACGCATTGAGAGGGAGCAGAACGAAAGGCCGACACTTGTAGTCATCTGCGCGAATGGCAAGCACCATGGTAATGCTTTGCAAGGTGACTGACGCTGCTGTACAATCGCCGATTGATGCTCAATTTGAGCACTTTTTAAATGGGGGCGGGTCTATTAGGGGGGAGCGGGGTCTTATTGGGGGGAAATTGGCACAGTTAAGGGAAATACGGTAAGCATAATGTGCTAACACCGCTAATCCCCCGCTCTCCCCCTGTTCTCATCTCGCTTAAACTTTCTTAAGCAATTTGCCACGAAAAAAACCGTAAAATGTGAAGATTATAGGCGATAACACCGCTGGTCTCGCTGGCAGCTACCGCAACGATCGTCGGCTCCGAGTGGCTCCAAATCCCCATTGGGTTGCGCATCTCAGGGTTATTGTCGCTAGGCATGGCTCTTCTCGCATTCAACAACCCGCTCATGACGATGATTTTCGTCGCTCCCTCCCGCGCTGCGGCGCTGAATATGTTCGCGTTCGCAACATCCGCGTTGCAACTCGTGGGCCCACCGCGTTCCATAAAACCGGCACTGACGCTATCTTGGGCTAAGTATAAACTTCCGAAGCACGAGCCGTTCCTGCGAATACATGCTGTGTATATGTGTCTTGATGGATTGTATTCATGATAAAAACAGGCAATTTCATACTGAGAACATAAGCTATTCTGGCAGCGTGCTGTGTAACTAGATATCATCGTTTAGTATGTTTTTGGATCAACGCCGAACGGATAGAATCGTGCACACGTCAAATGAATATACCGGGACATTCTATCGACCACGCAAGCGGAAGAAAGTTTGCCCCTTAGCGACGGCTGAAAACAACCAAAGTACTCGACATTTCCGACCCGGCGCCTTGCTGATGCACCCGCTCGCAGAAATTTTGAAAATAGCACGAGACCAAAGTACCTGTACATGTTGACTCTGCATTAGGCAGAACACGGACAATAACAAAATTCCAGGCTTACTTTTATTGCACAAAAATCGGTGGTTGGATAGGATATATACACACTCAGCTAGGGATTTCGGGAATAACAGCTTAAAACTTTGTAGAGGTTGCTTACGAATACTGCTTAGGGTGTGGAATTAGCGCATGCTGATTCAGCAAGAGCCGAGGTAAAACAAAGCGGAGATGTGAATTCCCTTGTTCGAGCAACATTGTTTGGCTCAGCCAATTGTATTCGAGTCGGCCACAGAAGAAGCCACACGGACCGCCTTCCGCCAACTCACAATGGCCATGAAGCCCTTGCGATATGAGTAAACGCAGAGAATCGTCACGAGGGGATTCGTGAACGCGAGGAGCGTCATCGTGAGAGACAGGAACCCCGAGATATGCAATCCGATGGGCAGTGTTGCTGAATTTCCACTTACTTCCGTCATTTCCATTTCCATTTCCAAGAATTCTTTTTCCAGAATTTCCATTTCCATTTCCCACTAGCTATTTTTGGTACCATTTCCATTTCCACAATTTCCACCATTCATTTCCTGCTGAACCGATTTAATGGCTTAAATGACGTTCCGACAATTGAACACAGCGTCAAACACATACAGCAGCTAGCAAGAGATGTTTTCGTTGAGGTGGTACACCAGCTTGTCATCCAGGAGACTCTCCTAGGTGCGATTCTTCTTGCCGACAACAGCCAAACCTGCGTGACTGAAGCATCGTTCAATTGAGGCCGAAGTTGCAGGCGCACCGAGGTATTTAAGAGCCACCGGGTGCACTTTCGGGTACTTCAGTACTTCACCGATCCTTCCGAACGCCACCATTCGAGAAGTCTGCGCGGAAGTCTTGATAGAGCACAGCTTTGATGTACTCCTTTGCCTGCGTAAGCGAGCCGCTTCCGTGTTTCGCAGTCCTGTCCTGCGAGCTCAGATGTTTCTCAAGCTTGCGCTTTTTGAGGATCATCTCCTCGTAGTCGTCGTTGTCTGCGTCCGCAGATTCCGCGTCGGGGACGGCTTCGGTCGCGTCTTCGTTCCTCATGCGTTTAGTTGACGGATGAAATCATTAGCGACGCGGAGTGAATCAGCATCATTGTGCTGACAGCTACGTGCCAAAGCGACAGTCGCTACCGGTACCGCCGCTAAACTCAGCGTGACGGCAAAAAAACCCGGAAAATTAAGGGAAATTATACATGCTGGAAATGAATGAATATTCGGTTTTCGAAATTTCCATTTCCATTCATTTCCCACTACCGCATTTTGCCGAAATTTCCATTTCCATTTCCCACTAGCGATTTTCGTAGCATTTCCATTTCCACAATTTCCATTTCCGTTTCCAGCAACACTGCCGATGGGTACCTCCAACCACTCGGAGCCGATAATCGTGGCGGTGGAAGTCAGCGAAACGATCGGTGTGAGCGCCTGAAAGTGGACATTCAAGAACTTTGCATAAGCCCAAGTCAGTCGCCTACCAGCGCGATGAGTGCGCGATTCACTTCCTTGTTGGCACGGACGGTCAGTTTGTGGGACGGTGCGCCGTGACGGCGAATGAAGCGCGCTACGGCGACGTGGCACGAAATTATGATCACGTAGCCGACGATTGGCGATGACATGTAGAATACATTGTGGGCGCGAGTCCAAAATCCTTTCTAAAAATGCTAATAAAAAGTTAGACAAAATGAAACGGAACCCCCTTATTGGGATGCTTAAGGGACATTACCACAGGCGTAGCGCAGGATAGGGCGCAGTTTCGTTCGTAAAGTCCCATCCATACGCTCGGAATGCGTCAAGAGCATGGTCACGACGTCCCGACTGGTTGAAATTCCTAAATTAATCTTTGCCGTGTAAGCTTAGGACGCAAGCTACTTCTTTAAAGAGAAAAACAGGTCGGACTCTTCTTGGAGCTCCTTCCAACTGCCCGGTCTCAGGGCAATTTAATCGTGTCCAAAAATACAACAATAACATGACCAGCCCACAGCCCATTATGAGCACCACCGTACAGCAGTTTTTTGCGCATGCAGCAATATCGGTTCCTACATCACTTCACAGGAATTCAGTGCAGCACTCCTTACCAGCAGAAAACGGCCGTCACCGCCTGTATGGCACACCAAACGGCGGGCACAATAAGCGTCTTCTTCGTTGCCGTGATTACGCTAGAAGCTTTAGCCTAATAGCCTGCTCAGCGACGTTGCGCCTTACCTCGATTCGCCCAGCACTAGAGTGTACCGCCAGACATACTGCAGGACTACGATGACGATTTGCACATGAAGCCCGACGCAGAAGACGGTCATCGCAGTGTGATCGACCATCTCAGAGCGACAGCAGAACGGCCCGTTAGAGGTCAGCGACATGTAGCCGTCGACGAAGACCAAGTACTAAACTATGCCGTACGAACGGGGCATTTTTGCGGTACGTTGGCGGTCTTCCCTCGGTAGCAACTTACTATCGCCCGTCCTCATGCTTACCGGCTGGGAGAAGAGACAGATCGTACTGAGGAAGAGGTCGCCGATGCCGGTCATCATGAAAATCCACTTGAACTGCACGATTCGGAAGTTCGAGTGGTTGAGGATCAGGTGCAGGAGAATCAGATTAAGCGCAACGGCAGCGATGTCGATCGTTGTGCTTAGCACATGGTGCACCTGGACAATCTCTGCAAAAATAGAAGTATTTCCATCATTTTTAGCTTAGAGCTTTTAGCGACCAAATCCAAATTCTGCATGCGTTAGCGTACAAGAATTACTTGCGTTTTCCACTGCCCATAATGATTAGGCCTATATTTGGACGATCCCGCAATAGTGTCATGTATCTTCCGTACGCAGGCCAGGAGGCGCTATCCCCTAATGACCTTTGGCTTCGGAGAGTAGTACACCTCGCTCAACGGTACGCGCTTTCCCTCGTTAGGCGCGGATAAGGTTACGAATGTGTGTATTTTAGAAGACTTATTTGCACACTGAGGAAAGTCTTCGATTAAACGTTTCACTTACCCATTAGTACAGTCGCTAAACGATAGCAAGGGCAAAAGGGAGTATGTATGATTTAATGTGATCCCTGCAAGCGGTTTATATACGTTGTGGCTGCAATTACGACACGCGTGGTGCGCTAACTAAGCGTTTGTACTTGTACGTCTCCTACGATGCCCAAACACGACAGACAGTCGCTATTAGGCAACCTGTACTTGTTTCGCACAGAAATCACTCGCTCCATACGCCCTGCTGATTTCCGTCGCGGTCTTCTTTACGGTGGATAATTACGAGCGATACTGCGAAGGCATAAATCGGTAGTACAATATATGTTGTTGCGTTGCTCGAGCGGTCTTGGCCACTCGCTCTTATGCTCTCTAACGCGTATTCTAGCAAGCACAAGTAAGCATACTGACCAATTCCTACAAACAAACCACGAACACCAGGCGGGCATATGTACGTAGCCAGATGGCAGTTCCGGTAGGGATGAACTGATTCTCGCTCGCTAATAACGACAGCTATGACGCATACGAAGGTACCGTATAGGCAAATGCAGTGCGAGAGTCCGTTTCCACAATTTACAACGGTGCGATGCGTGTATTGAACATTACAAGATTCCGAAACCTGCGCTTATTTGCAAGCGTTTATGTATGATAATGAATGAATGAATGAATGGCAACCATCCATTCAAATGAAAACGTCGGCGCTCTCCATATAATATGTGAGGTTCACCATGTGTTTTTGTATCACCTCATACGTAAAGCGCGGTCACGCAGAGCGGTAGTTAATGTCCGGTCTACGTAAATGCGTTTTTTCTCTGTTTACCTATGTAACTCCCGATCGCCCTGCGTCAGGTGATCGCCAAAGTCATGGCACGCTACCCTCCTACCTCTTAGAACAAGACGTGTTTTCTGGCCAAAGCCTTGTCTATGCATAGCCCCTCCGCACGTGTTTTTCGTCGACGTTTCCACTTGTTGACCTATTTGCAGACACTGTCGAGTGACGCCAAGTATGCGCCGGGGATTTCGTTTACGTGTGAAAATACCATTATCCTTTAGTTCCCGAATGTTTTCCGTTCTTTACAATGGTGCACTGCACTGGGATACCGCTGTACGCATGCGGTGCCACTAGCGTTAACTCCGCATGCAAAACAGGGCTCGCCATGGCAAGACGTTCGCAAGGCTTCACTGTGTTACTTCCGATGCAATTGGTGCTGTGTTTAGCCCTTCCGTGTTCCATTCGCCACCGTCCAGTGAAGGCATAGAACGCTTCATTTCATGATTCCGTTCTTTCTGCATTAAAGCTACCGTGCCATGCTACCACGACGAATGTGCAATGAGCGTAGCATCGCAGGCACCGCATCACAAAACCCGAACCGTATGGTTTTATTTCATGACAGTGTGAACGGGCTGATGAAACGCACAGTTACCGACAATGATCTAAAAGTTTTCGAGTATGTTTATTGTATCTCAGCCAAGAGCAATCACCCGCGGCTAGGGAAAGCGGGCGGTCGGGTGGGGGAGTGGGGGGGGTGCACCGCGAGGACGTAGGACGGTAGCGTCCGAGCAATGTATGTAGTAGCCAGTACATACTCTGTACTGGCTAAGGCATTAGCTCAATCCACTTGTTCACGCTTAGGCTTGGGGACATTGAAAGGCAACTTTTATTACTGGTACGGAAATGTCCCGGTGCCGAAACGTCCGTGCCCGAAACGTCCCGGTCCGAAAGGTACTACACTCGTGGGTTGCGATTACTTATTGGTTTATTGGACAGCAAGAGGTTGGACGTCAGGCAATCGTATTCGATTCGATGGGTGAGGGTGCCACAAGGCCTGCTTTCCGCCAGCGTATAAGCGACAAAAAGCCCTTGCGATATGAGTAAACACACAGAATCGTCACGAGGGGGTTCGTGAACGCGAGAAGGGTCATTGTGAGAGACAGGAACCCCGAGATATGCAATCCGATGGGTACCTCCAACCACTCCGAACCGATGATTGTAGCGGTAGAAGTCAGCGAAACGATCGGCGTCAGCGCCTAAACAAACCTCGATAATTTTTAAGGACCTATCACATCAGCCTATGTACAAAACACATTCCGCGCCTGGTTTTTAAGCACAACGCTTCACCAGCACCAGAGTAACATACAAGCGCGATGAGTGCGCGATTCACTTCCTTGTTAGCACGGACGGTGACTTTGTGCGACGGTGCGCCGTGACGCCGAATGAAACGCGCTACGGCTACGTGGCATGAAATGATGACGGCGTAGCCTACGACGGGTGATGCCATGTAGAAAACGTTGTGAGCGCGTGTCTTGAAACCGTTCTAAGATATCTGTAGAATAGGATCAGGTGACTGATCACAGTCAGAGTACTGTTGAAGGACGCTCACCACCGGTGTAAGTGCAGGATAGGGCGCGGTTTCGACCGTAAACTGCCAACCGTAGGCTTGGAATGCGTCCAGAGCATGCTCACGAAGTCCCGACTGGTCAAAGTTCCTAAATCGTAAACTACCAGCAGTTTAATGCAAAAAAACAGACGGGAGGGTCGGAAATTCGATGAATATTTATCAAGCTTCAGATAAAATTTTTAGGATCAAGTGATACCAAGGTTCCACACATCCCAAGGCCGGTATAGCATTCACATACCAGCAGAAAACGGCCGTCACCGCCTGTACCCCACACCAAACGGCGGGCAGAACGAGCTTCCCCTTCGTTGCCGTGATCATGCTAGAATGAGCGAGCATTATACTAACTGGTGGTACTGCTAAGCATGCCTAACCTGGTCTCCTTCAGCACGAGGGTGTAGCGCCAGACGTACTGCAGGACTACGATGACGATTTGCACGTGAAGGCCGACGCAGAAGACGGTCATCGCGATGTGATCAAGCACTTCAGAACGGCAGCAGAAGGGCCCATTGGAGGTCAGCGACATGTAGCCGTCCACGAAAACAAGATACTGAATCTTGGCGATATACTTCCTCGACAACAACTCGCACCAATGCTTACCGGCTGGGAGAAGAGACAGATCGTACTGAGGAAGAGATCGCCGATGCAGGTCATCATGAAGATCCACTTGAACTGCACGATTCGGAAGTTCGAGTGATTGAGGATCAGGTACAAGAGAACCAGGTTAAGCGCAATGGCAGCAAGGTCGATTGTCGTGCTTAGCACATGGTGCACCTGGACAATCACTGCTAAATAAAAAAGGGCACGATTGCGTAATGCCGCGACGATATGGAATCGATACCGTACCATCCCAATAGGTATATTCAGCTGGCGCACGCCAGAACAAAATTCTGTTCTCACCGGACGCAGTCACAAGGTCCACAATGCGCGAACTACGCAGCGGACAATACGGTCATCTCATCCGGCTTTAGTCCTCAGAAAACGTGGATCTGAGGAACCTCATCTCTTCGATCCAGTCTTAAGCCTAAACTTGGTATCAGTCTTTTTGCCATCCGGCCAAATATCGAGAGGCAATAGCGACTTTAGCGCAACATAGCTTGTTGCGCCTTTCGCGTAAGCACGGCTGTGTGTCACAATGCTCCGAGTTAGAACGTATGCATCGGACGAACGCATCTATCCCGAAAACAAAGGGACGGAAATTTACAGAAATCCCACTCATACGGCTCACGCAGTTGCCCCACTAATCGAAGGTTGCTCTAGAAAAAAGGCCTTTTACGCTATCGTACTACGCCAGTCGGTTGTTAGTTTAGATGAGGTATGAGATTATGATATAACCCATTGAAATCATGGAACTCGGTTCATGCATGCAGGCGCAAATCGCCGATTGTAACTGCAACGTTTCATCACCTGCAAAACTTACCCATTGCCGCTGACGTACCGCGTACGACTTGCTAGAGGAAGTGGCACCGACGGCTGTATATACCCGTTTTTTAGCATTTGTATTTGCACCGTAGCTGGCAGGACGCGTAATCACGCAACGGAAAACAGACGCAACAGAGTTCACTAGAACACACGTTGTTCATGTTCTCCTGTTCGTAAATCACTCACGCTTCATGCTACTAGTTTCCGATGCGTCCCTGATTGCTGGAAGGACATCACGCGAAACTTGATTAAAACGTATCGTGTCACTTCGGTAATAGCGTTTTGAACTTAAAACGCACGTGGTTATGTACAAGGATAACAGGATTTTGAGCAAGATACCACCGCACAACGTTGTCTTTATTCGTGTCCTGACATCGCGCGGCTACCTTGCTGTGCTGCTTGGTATGCACTGCGTTTTGTAGCAAGAACAGCGATGCATCCCTGGTGATAGCTACACATAGGTACTTAAACTAAAAACACCAGGTAAACTGTCATACGTTTGGAATCCAGAAAAGGATGTGCAAATACACCTAAGCAATTAGCACTCTATAACTAGGGTAGCAATGAGCATACGTACACATACACCAAAGATCGGGAGCCGCACCGTACTACGTCTCGGATTGCATTCCCTTAGTGATACGGTTCGGTGTACGGTACGGCTTCGGGTTTCGCTGTCTTCAATACCATGTGTATTGTTACGTTATGTTACGGCCTGTATTGTACCTGGTACGGAACTAACTAAGGGGCCGGGAACAATCCGATACAGTGCGGTACTCCGTCAGGTTTACGATCTTAGATATGTATCGTAGAGCCAAATACGACAGCATATGTCGACATAGTACGTTTTACAACGGTGCTTAGTGGGCAGTGGGTACATTAGAGTTCATAGCGTCCGCAGTTAGCCCCAGATGATCCACGAATCCAATCCACGAAAAAACACTGCGTCGTGAAAATGCGTAGGCATTTGTCTCATGCATGGATTATATCCTTTTTTGTTTTTTTATTTGAATGCTTTTAGGGCATTGCCTTCAAACTATGCTCTATGCTCGCCTGATCTACCCATCGGACCGCTTTTAAACCTGGACGCGGACTGATCGTGCCCACACTCTGCGAGAACCCTATTCGGAACGTCAGCTCCCACGAGTTGAACACTTGCTGTGTGAACTGACAAGGAATGAGAGAATTCTCGTGCCTAGAAAAGGCACGAGAATTCGGCTAGTTTTACTGAAGCTTCGTACATACTCCTACGAAACAGCTGTGTTCTCCTGCCGCGATGCTGCACGAAATCTTACTCGAGGCGCTCCACTATTTGGACCGCACGACGCTCGAGGGGCTGCACATGCACTCTCGGTATTTGCGGAACTTCGTTAAAAACCATGCTCGCAAGCTTCCGCTTCGGTACATTCACGAGGTCAACGTAAGTGCAGCCATCGTTTAAGCTATAAACCTAAACAAGTACGAGCCGTTCCACTCAGCTTCCCGCTTTTGTGACTTTTACTCACATCAAGCATATCTTAACGACGGCAAAGCTGCGCAGAATTTATGTAGTACTGAGACATGACATCTCGGGCAGGAAACACGAGACAGAAATTTTTTAGAGATGCATTTCATCCGTGTTCCCTAGCAGGATCATCATTACCGTATTGGTTCTAATAGAAGACGATCGTCTTCTAATTTTTGATGGTCAAATTTTCGAGGATTTCTTAAAAGTCGTAAAGGGTCCCCCTATGGATTTAGCAAAATTTTTCGAAATCTTGGCGGCAAAAAGTTCTCGTCTAGAATGAATAGTTATGGCCTAAAACGTATTCTAAACATGTCTCTGTGACAAGTCAACTTTGAAATTTTTGGCGCTCGTCTTCTATTGGGGGTCGTCTTCTATTAGAACTCGCCTTCTATTAGAACCAATACAGTATGCACTTGGATACTTACAATTTAACAGCTTTCAGATTTCATACAGCAATGTCTACATTCACCTGCCGGGTATGGTCTACGTGACGGCACCAGGAGAACAGGACGTGGAAATGCTTTTCCGCCGCATGAACTACGCCTTCATTGAACGACTGACGCTTCGCTTTTGCCGAGAGAACATCCGTCTTCCCCGTTATTTGCGGTCGAACGCCGACGACTTCCAGTGCCGAAACGGGACATTCCATGTCATGGACTCGGACGAGAAAATCGACTACACCTTGGTCGACTTTCTGGCCGTTCACCTGAAGCCCCATATCTGCGAGACGTTTATATGGTCCGGGAGCCTCGTGGACGACTATGCCTTACTTTTCGCGCAAAGCGCTTTGCGCGATAGCGTTACTCACTTGGAGTACAAGGTGAGTAAAACTTTGTGGGCATGGTCGACTAAAAAAAGCTACTCGCGGTGAATCGAAAACTAGACCGTTACGCAATGTTAGAAGAAATACGAATTTCCGGTCGAACTTTTCTCTGATATAAAATAATCGAACGTTTAACCAAAAACTACCTTAAAACATGAGGAGACGGGGCCCATGTCACAAAGCTGGCAATTCTAGGCGGCGTCTGACTGCTCCCAATTTCTTGTTAACAGTAAGACGAACAAAGAACGTTTTAGCTACATGGCTCTGATCCCGCACCCGACTGCATCATCCCGAAACTGTTCGGCATCGATGTCGTACAAAGTTGCGTGATAGCAACTGGAGTCAGCCCTCGTTCCTGGATTGGGACTTTCGTTGAGGTAGGAACCAGCATTGACTGCCGACATTTGCTTCCTAATTCCTACTTCCTAATTCCGATACGTTAGCCATTGCAGATGTTCGAGTCATGTGAGCGTGGAACGGACGTCGTCCGAACGGTGACGCTGCTACACAAGCGTTTCTTCGATGACTCGCCTATATTCCAACCCGTTGACCCGCTTCGGCTTCAGCGGCGCGCCAACGTTCCGACACCGCATAACGCTTTCATCAAGGAGTGGGCGCGAAGGGAACAGGAGCAAGAAATTGCTACCACTGAGTCGCCCCTTGCTGAACTATTCGTGATCGAGAACGCGAAGGCGGCTAAGAAGGTCGAAGTCTTCGTGTGGACTCTCCAGCAGCAGCCTTCTCTCCACTATGCATTTTTGCTTCACGTCAGTGACATGTAAATACGCACGTTTTGCGTAGCTTGTACGTTTCAATGTTCCTTCTATACTGCATTAAAATGTTGTAAGACTTTGTGAAGGAAAGTGTATCGAAGGATTACGAAGATCTTCTTTGGTACAGCAAATACTAAAGGTAAAAGTCACCGAATCACCTTCGCTTGCACGGTTCATTGCACCATGGTAAACATGCAAGCACCTGGTGCTTAGCACCATCCCTGGGCAACGGACCTTCCAATGGAAACACGAGTGGGCCTGAGTCCCGGACGCTAGCCCGGGCCGGATCGTGCAGTGCCTTAAGGCAGTCAAAAGGCGCGGACAGCAAAGTACAGAACAATACGTTTGTTCCCTCCTTTTGGCATTTTCTACCTTTCTAACATTATGCCGTAGCCTGCCACGAGTGCCGCCGTGTTGTTTAAGCTTAGTTAGGCAAAATTTTTTTGGACCAAATTTATCAGTTTCTGAGCCACTCATAGGGCCGGCCTCGGGTTGGATCATATGTGGACGTCGTCCATTGCTGGCCACAAAGCGGTGCGATGTAGAGCCGCTTGTATTCGTGTCGAAGCAACTTGCTTGTCGACAGGATGAAAATCGACTACGAGAAGCATATAATGTCCAACAGATACGAGGATATGTTCAATATTCGTAACCCTGCATGTGCAGCAAAACAATGAGGAACAGCCAAACCTGGGCAACGGGATTTCAAGCGAAGGCCCGGCCCGGCCCGGCCCGCGGGCCTTCAAATCAAGGCCCGGCCCGGCCCGTTGGCCCGCCGGGCCGTTTTTACACTGCGGGCCTAGGGTAGGCCCGGCCCGGCCCGGAGGCCCGGCTCAGCAGGCAGAATCTTGAAAAAGGTGACGGGTCCACTTAAAATGGCCTTGATTTTCAACCACGCCGAAGTGCCGCATCGTCAGAGTAGGCACGTAAGAATAAAATTATATAATGGGGCGCGCTGAAGCGAATTATAGGCGGCTTAGGCAAAATGCGCGTGAAATTTTGCCGAAAACGTGTACTTTTTATGCAAAGTCGGGCCTCAACCGGGCCTCCGGGCCGGGCCTACCCTGTACCCTGCCCGGCCCGGGGTCCGCCTAGGATAGAAATATCGAGACCCGGGCCCGGCCCGGCGGGCCTATGGCCCGGTTGCCCAGGGTTCCGAACAGCAGACCGTACATCAGGCGGAACAGCAGGAGCGTTGCGAACGCAGCATCGAGGATACTGCAAAACGCATCGATGCGTTCTATGCTAGACTATGCTTTTCAACTGACCAAGTGACAAAAACTCTCTTCGATGCTCGCGCTGAAGGCGCGTGTTGAAGCCACGAAATGCGGCGAACGAGCGGAAATCCGCGCCTAAACTGATGGTTGTAGACAATGAGCAGCTGCCAAGCGCGATCAGATATCCTATCTAATGACGACGAATACCAACGTCAAAACCAGAACTACGAAAACCTACAACTTCGACTGATAAAGAAACAATTTCAGCGACGTATTCAGGCACTACGCTAAACACCGCTAATAATACCGGCACCATAGCGGTCATCATGGTCCGAAATATGGTCGGCTGCTTTCACTCGACCAAAATACAGGGCTAATACATGAGAACGATGCGAACAAGCGGCACAGAAAACGAGACGCAGTTTGCGGTGCCTCTCCGTAGCCGGCCTAGAAAAAATTACGGTTCCATCCTGCTACCGAATTTTTCAGGACGGATCAAGACCTTCGGATTTTGAACGCGGCGTGCCAAAAGCCTTTGTGCAGGTACCCTCACTTGCATTTTGAAATGTTGACGAAGATTTCGCCCTTAATCGGGCTCGGGAAAGTGGAAAATAGACTGTCCTCATCCGGTTTCGAATACCCCAAATTTTCGGCAGACCGAACTCCTGCTTTAAGCCATCCAGGCCTGCCAGGCTACGAGCGCCATACCTTCTGCACGTCTGGCGATGCAAAAATGATGAATCGATTGGCGGAAAAGAAGAAGTAGAGCGTAGAAAAGATACTCCATTAGCGGGCTCACAACACTTAAGATCCGAAGGCCCATACCGTCGCTAAGAAACGGCGGCATCAGGCAGAGAAGTGCCAAATGACAGGCTGCGACATTCTGAAAGAGTAAATTCACGTTGCGCTTTCAGCTGCAACCGGTCGTCATCCACTATGTAGTAACAGCCGATGTAAAAACAGAGCGCGAAGCGTGGCATTACCGACATCAAGGGTACTGCCACCAAACCTATCCAGAAATTTACTAGAACTTAATGGGTAATAGTTTTTAGCAGCATCGCACAATGCACAGTTTGATAGAATCACAAGTATTGAATTGCATTATTGGCATTGCCAAGAATAGCATTAGTCGGCAAGCACAAAAGGCGATCGACGTTTTTGCGACGCCTGTACAGGGACAGACTCCATATGGAGTTCGTGTCGTCCTCGGTGGGCGTGCATAAGTCGATCATCGTAAATGTATCCATCCATGCAGTGAATGTCTGCTAAAATAGCGGCTTTCTGTGATGCGGGCGATTTTTAAGAACTTCTATGTTATTGGCGTGCAAAAAGTCACATTTAAGGGTATTAGGGAACTTGATTTCGCTCAAAGCAATCTTACGTGGAAGCAGTGGAGTAGGCTTGCGATCTTGTCGAGTTCGGCAAAGTAGTCCACTCTTCTATCCTTACAATGATGATGAAACTCTCGGAGGATGCCGTTGACGTATTCGCTGTGGACGTTGAGACTTGGGAAGAAGTCCTTCTCTACAAGGTATATACACTTTGCTAGTCTCTCTTTGAAATTCTCCTGCGACATCCAACGGAACCTCACAGACAGGCAACTACGTTCAGTCTCCCTCTTCGTTTAACCTCTGCACCCAAAGCAAATAATTTGTTTTATGATTTAGCCTTTTGATTTTTTCGTTCCCTGTATATAGCCGATAATCACCAGAAAATTGGCTAGTGATAAAACTGAAAATTTAAAAGAAAACGAAGAGTTAGGGACGGAATTACTTGTCTAGCTTACAAGTTCGGACTAGTTTTGACGCGTTAAGCTAAATAAATTTTAGAGCCCTTTTCAGCGAGGTGGATAAATGTGAATTGTGTGGTGCTGCATATTTTCGCTTTGGTATGGAACATACTTGCCTAGAGTGACGCGACTGGCACCTACCGTAGCGAGAGAAAATAAGTCGAAACAGAGTGGCAAGCGCCATTTCATCCAAGCCGGTCCTTTTCAGACTTCCCGCCATTAAAAGTTGCCACTTCATGCAATTCTGGGCGCACTGCCTGGAACGGTGTAGCTGTCTTGGTAGGGCAGTGCATTCGACATACCGACCAACCGTCTCCGCATGCGTGGTAGCCATCGAGCTGGAGAAGAACCGTTCCGATGCATCGCTCGTCGCTGGAACGAAGCTCTCGTCCATGTAGAAGATCTTGCGGCTCAGGTCTCCGTGATTCCGCATTGTCGCCAGCACTACCTCGAACACAACCCATACGCAGGAAAAGTGATCCACAAGCGTGGTCTAAATAGCGAGCCTACCGCCATGCTGGTTGATCAAAAGAGCAAGGCGACGCAGAATTTTTTTTAGTGTTTGCAGGTATCACAGAGTCAAGAGAAGTGCAAAGCCGGTGCAGACATGCAAAACCAGCAGAATTAGGCCGAAAAGCTCTTGCACGATTTAAGGTTTTAATTACTTATTTTCTGGTTTTGTTGCCTCCGATGACTTACCATGTCCAAACGTTCGCTTAAATAGCGAGCTCGAACGGGCGCTATAATATTGGCGAAGTATTCCTTCATTGCTTGGATCTCGATTTGGTACATCAGGTTCATCGAGTGCCTTGAGATAACTTGGTGCGACGCCCTCTAAAAGAAACATCTGATTCGAATGAAATGGCGATAGCTGTTCCCTGGAAGCTTTAAGCCGACAACATCGCCCCCTCGCTTCTAGCAAACTTCATGCACATTTCAACATGTAAGCATGCATGCAAACTAAGCGGTACCGCATGCGCATGCACATATGGGTGCTGCCAAGGGTACCTAGCAGTACGTATGCTAAGCGTTACGTTTGCAATGGCAGGCTTGAACTCCAAAATTTGCGTCATGCAAAATAATGATGTAGACAATGCATGATGTGTGTCAAGTTACGAGCGTGCATGCGTGCTAAGCGTTGTCGCATGCAGAAGCATAGATCTGCAGACGATACAATGAATTATTTTGCTCCAAATTGAGGCATATAGGACCTCTAAGGATAAGCGCTTGCAAGGACAACCTCTAACCTCATTAATTCCCAGCGAACGAGCGGCCTTGATGCGCTGCAGGAACATCGACTTGTGGAAGGCCACGATTCGGCCAAGCTGTGTGCCGTCATGCGTTTGTATCCGGTGAATGTTTGCCTTTTGGACGCCTAAACGGATTTCCGCTTAGTTCCCTATTTGGCGTAAGAACAGACCTGTTATCGTCATCCCCATTGCAAGGCATTTCTGGAACCGACAGTACCGACAGTGGCCCTTGCCGTTTGCTAAAAACTGTTTTTCCTGCATCCAGATGCATAACTTTTTTCAAGAAAATTTAGGGAGAAATTGCAGCGTCGCCGGGTAAAAGGCGTTTTTTAAATCGGCATAGATACACAAGTATGCGTACCCGGTCGCGATGGGCAATTTCCTGACGCATCGCAGCGGAAGCGTTGTCGATGTACGACGACTCGACGAAAGAACGCTAAAAGTGCAGCTTGTTCTTCATGTTACAATAAATTTCCTTTGGTTAACCTTTATTTTTGTCAATAGTGAAAAAGGCAGATACACAATAAAAACAAAATTGGTATTATTTTTCGATATTTCGTTAAAACAAATAAAAACTAATTGTCTAAATTAAAAAATGTAGAAAAACCGAAATGGATAACAAAAGCCGATCAATGGCGGCAAGCGGAGAACTCACCAGCGCATGCCTTACAAGCATCGGCGCCAAACTGCTTGCCAACTGACGCTTTCTGAGAACCGCACACGGAACATGTCCTCCTCTTCGTCCCTTCGAGACAATCGGACATTGCGTTTGATGACTGGCCTTCCATAACAAAGCACTGACTAATTTCCGGAAACGATCGCTCGCGCAATGGCCTGAATGCTGAAACTGGACGCTAGTTAATCCTTCAAGCAGCTTGAGAAAAAGGAAAGCAAATAAGCCGAAATTGTGCTTGTGCAGCAAGTCGTTCAAAGCGGTTGAACGTCGGCCCACGAACAAACAAATGCTAAGGCAGCAGCGGCTGTGTGTGTTAAACGCAGCGCGGTAAAAGCGCAATGCGACGTTTTTCCCTCTACCGCGAAAGGAGTGCCTGGAGAGAGTCGAGCGAAGCGCGTGAATGCACCTGCACCCGACACAAACGCCACACCAGAGAGCAGCGAACGCACTTCAACTGATCTCTGTTTCACTTGTGTCATCATGTGTTTCGCTCGCCGGCCACGAGAAGACTCGAGTGGAGGCAAGAACAGCCGTGAAGCTCAAAATCAAAGCGGGTCAAAGCTTTACGAGTTGTTCAAGCCATTCCAACGCTAACCGATTTTAGATGACGACGGTATCAGCTAGCCACTAGTTCAATGTCATTTAGACATCTTCAGTACCGGCTAATCAAAATGGGTATCGAATGAAATTTCATCCAGTTTGTCGCGTACAGGATGGGCGAGCCTCCGCGCGACAGTAGATTTCGGAGGTCGGCTACTAGGGTGCCCTTGAAGGGCTGACGGAGTCTCCAATGGACTGACTGATGTGATGACTGGGTGTCCTACGGGACTGACGGGGTGTCCACTGTTTCCAGTGGACCGACGACCGATGGCGGTAGACGATTTATGACCTCAAATTCGGATATTTAAACCATGAAATAAATCATGAAAGTGGCACACAAGAACAGGGGCCATGGTCCAAATATCACCGCGATTATAGGACAAATAATGCGGCTGAAGTGGGAAATGCCGGCGGTCAGGCAGCGGGAGGTATTTATACCAAGCCGCCGCGACCGCACTCAAACCGCAGCGCACGCACGCGTACGCAATGGGGAATGGATAAGGGTTGCACGCGGAGGAGGCGTCGCGCCAAACGGGCGCGAGTTTAAACGAGCGTCGTAGAACACTGCTGTTCTGCTCGTGAACGTGTTCTGTTCACACTCCCGACGACAAGAAGAAGACGCCTACGACGCGTGTGCATGCCTTAGAAAGCATCCCATCGGCCTCTCATACGGTCATAGGCCTCACTTAGGAAGTTCCCATTGGGCGGGCTGTCGAGCTAGGACCTGCTAGTACCTTAGGCAGGCCTGTCCTCACCCGTACCAGTCACCTCCCGGCTCAGCACTGTAGGAGCGCCGACTAAGAGTTGTGGGAGAGATGAGATGAGAGACCTGAGAATTCCAGGTCCCCTGCTCGTACCTCGACGGAGTGCGATGGTTTAGAGAAGAAAGGGATGCGGTTGGCAACATCCACTCAGGGAGCGAGGGAGAGCCTGAGAGTGGTAGATGGTGGAACTGGTGGCCAGAGGATGGGAGGTAAATGGAGATAAATTTATGTGAAAGTAAAGGTGAGCAAAGGGCTAATAATAAATGTGGAACTGATAAAGAAGATTAAAAGGAACAAGAAGGTAAATAGGAAGGTGGATGAAGGGTGCAGAATGAGACAGAATTTGGTGAAAAGTGGAAGCAAAGGGCAACATGAAACTACGAAAAATTAAACAGAAATGTGGAAGGCACAAGATAAAACAAAAGAACGGAGCGAACTAAGTGTGCCTCGCGTCGTCGATGATGGGTGGTGTAGAGTGCACTTGCAGGAGTTCAACAGCGTTGCCGAGCATGTGTGCTTCTAGGCGTTCACCAGCGTTGTCGAGCATGTGGGCTTGCGGCCGTTCACCAGCGTCGCCGAGCATGTACTTGCGGGCGATCGCCAGCGTTGCCGAATGGTCCGCGATCATCGTTTTGCGCTTCGCTGCGTCTCTCGAGCTCGATGCAGTCGCTCCGCTGTCAAGTCGGTCGGTATGCCCTGTCCTCGATGGAGTGAGGAGTGATGTGGTCGATGACGAACACTTCGGAAGTTGCTGCTTCCGGCTGCTCGCTGTCCACGTCCTAACTCTCTTCAAGGGCAATTGCCTTTCAGAGGTTGGCAGAGTGGGCACGGGCGTTGTGCGTCGCTGTTTGCCCGTCGACTGCTCTTTAGTTGTCGATGGCCCTCCGGCGGCGAAAGAGTGCTGATGTGGCCTCAGCATCGCTAGTGGCCGATGACGGTGCGGGTCTCGGCCTGGTCTGATTTCGATTGTTAGCGAGTGACGTGGCAAAGGGAATCCCCTGTTCGGCAGGACTTCCTGCTGATGCCACGCGCGCTGCAGCAGTCGGGATCTGACCAGCAGAGATGGTCTTCTTGTCGTGAAGTGGAGCGCCAAGAGCATGCTGCGTCTTGCATGTGGTGGACGGTGTAGACGACGTGGACGAGGTGCTGCGCGCCTTGCTGCACTGCGTTCGTCGCTGGCCGCGCTTCCTACGAGAACGTCGGCTGGCTGTGCGGTGGTCCTCCGGTTCGACCTCGGTCGTAGCCGTATCCGTTGTAGTCGGACTCAAGGCTTTTGGGCGAGGGAGCGGCGGAGTCCTCATGGCAGTTGCCAGATCGGACGCGACAATCGTTCGACCAGGTGCTACACCAGAGAGATGGGTGGCTACAACTCCTAGGGAGGAGCCTGACGGGGAAGGTGTGGACCATCGAGTCGAGTGGCGGCTATCGGCGTCTGGCGTTGCGCTGGAAGGCAGGGGCGAATCGCGCGGCAGAAGGTGCACAGTAGTCTCGACCATGAAGACGCGACCAACCTCGAGATGAGCGTCGATGTCGTCCACGGGGCGTTGTGGCTGGCATGGCGGCTCTATCGGCTTCAGAATTCGGTAAAGCGTTTGTCCGTAGTCGTCCTGCGAACGAGCGTAGAAGCCTACCATGACGTCACTTCCAGCGGAATTCCGCTGGAAGAACGACGCGATGGCTTTAGCTAGGCGGTGCTCGTGTGCTTCGGCGTCTGCAGCTGCGTGCGGCGGCAGAGAACATGACGACAGCGGCTTAGTGTCTAGTGGGTTTGTGGTGGTATGGCGGTCGTCATGGCAGCGATGAGCTTCTTCCGAAGGTGCCGTAGCATTTGAACCCGGTGGACTGTAGCCTCCAGCGGCAACTGCCACCGAAATATGTCCAGGGACCGGGCTTGCCGAGACATCGCTGGATGGCAGGAACCGTTGATGCGGCTTCGGGCACAGAGCGGCGTGGTGGTGAGCTGCACAGTGCTTGCAGCGACGGTCGGCGTGAACGCAGTCGGCAGTGAGATAGCCTGCACGTAGGCACTGGCGGCACAGTTTGCGCTGGTTGATGAGCTGCCAGCGAGCGCGGAGGTCGTGAGCCGGGCAATCTGAGGACCAGTGATCGTGGCGGCCGCAGAAGACGCAGTATGGACGGCGTGAAGCAGGGCCAGTGAAGTTGTCACTCTGCGATGAGTCCGTAGCCGCAGGCTGTTGACGGCCGCGACGTCGCGTCGATGTCAAGCGACGCCTAGTGGCAGCACGTAGCGTCGGCTTCGACATCGGAGCACATGGAATCCCATGTCGTTCGTCCGGCCGTCCACCTTTAAGCGCGGAGTAGCCTGGAATTCCGGGCCGCTCGTAGAGCTTGGTAGTGGGCATTTTGCCGACGATGGTGAATGCGCCATTCTTCTGGTTTCCCGGAAGAGCGCGGAGCCGTTGTACGTGCGTCTTCGCTTGTTGCACGACCTCACCGAGCATAGCGACGAGTTCTTTGCCACGCTCGATGTTGGCATAGAAGCCGTGTTCTTGGCAGAAGCGGTCGTAACGACGACGGGCAGCCAAATAGGTGGTGGGGCCGCTAGCTGCAAGGTGTTCAAGCCATGCATCCTCGACGGCTTCTGCGTGTTGCGTATATGCACTAGCGTCGAACAGATATGCTTCGACAGTAGGAAGCTTATCGAGAAGCTCGACTGCCTGGTGCGACGAGTCGTCAGCAGCGACGTGGATCAGCGCATCGTGCTTGGCCTTTGCGAGGAGTGCGAGAAGGCGTGCCAGCTGCTGCGCGTAGTCGTCAACAGGATCGTAAACGTCCTCGGCTTCAGCTGGATGTGAAGTAGGCAGCACTGCCGGCCGTGGCGCGAAATCAGAAAAAATTCCTTTCTGTTCGTTGCGTGGCGGTAGCGATGAATTTACCGACCCAGCAGGAATTCCTGCTTGGTGGGTAGACGTCCGGTTGGCAGCGGCATAAGCAGCGAATGATGAACGAACGGCGAGCCCGTGGGACCGGTTGCGGCTTCTGTTCATGCAAAACTGCGGTGTCGTTTGAGATGGTCGGTCGATGCGAGGTGACGATGAACTGCGCGTAGAAGCTGCGTCACGGTCCTCGTCGGACGACGGATCCGTGGGTGCGTTACTGTCGTGACCGATCGAAGACTCAGAGGGATTTCCCTC
This sequence comes from Aphelenchus avenae, assembly GCA_020875895.1. Classification (NCBI taxonomy): domain Eukaryota; kingdom Metazoa; phylum Nematoda; class Chromadorea; order Rhabditida; family Aphelenchidae; genus Aphelenchus; species Aphelenchus avenae. The sequence continues at coordinate 121,564 of JNEY01000276.1, forward strand.
CAAGTCATCAATAGTGACGTGCAGTGAATCCGCATGGAGTGTCTGCTCGGCGGACGCATTGCTTGTATGACCGGTAGAAAACTCACAAGGACTTCCTTGTGAGTAACCCTCAGGTGCATATAGCAAGTCGGCGTCGGTCGGGTCTGTGATGTGTTGCCTGATAGAAAACTCAGAAGGAATTCTTTCTGAGTTATCCCAGATGAAGCTGCCGAAGTCGAGGTTTGGGTCCAGAATGTTGACGTCCATATGGACGGTGTAGCCGAAGGATCCGGTTCGCTCGAAGTGTCGTATCGAGTCGGAAAAAACGGCTGAGTTCCCCAAATGTCGCGTACAGGATGGGCGAGCCTCCGCGCGACAGTAGATTTCGGAGGTCGGCTACTAGGGTGCCCTTGAAGGGCTGACGGAGTCTCCAATGGACTGACTGATGGGATGACTGGGTGTCCTACGGGACTGACGGGGTGCCCACTGTTTCCAGTGGACCGACGACCGATGGCGGTAGACGATTTATGACCTCAAATTCGGGTATTTAAACCATGAAATAAATCATGAAAGTGGCACACAAGAACAGGGGCCATGGTCCAAATATCACCGCGATTATAGGACAAATAATGTGTGCGGAAGCACAAGAATTGCACCACAATAAGCAGTGAAAAGGGCCAAGGGAGAGAGAACAGGAATTCCTGTTGCCCCCTGCGGGAGAGAGAATTCCTCTCCCGACTGAAGTGGGAAATTCCGGCGGTCAGGCAGCGGGAGGTATTTATACCAAGCCGCCGCGACCGCACTCAAACCGCAGCGCGCGCACGCGTACGCAATGGGGAATGGATAAGGGTTGCACGCGGAGGAGGCGTCGCGCCAAACGGGCGCGAGTTTAAACGAGCGTCGTAGAACACTGCTGTTCTGCTCGTGAACGTGTTCTGTTCACGACACAATTTGTGTATAGCTTCATCACAGATTCAGTGCAGGCTAGAATCTCAGCTTGCATAGTATACACTTTTTTACGGATTGTAATGTAGGCATCACTGTTAGAGGGTTCACTAACATGACTATCACGATGGTTCATGCGATGAAAGCCGTTTGGCAGATACTGAAATTCTTTAGCCCATGTTATGCGTCTACCTTCTCTGCCTATACAGTGGGTCGCCTAGGCGTGAACGCAGTGCAAGTGAACGCTTAAGAGGACCAGTATTCTATATGTTGTGACGCCAGCGCGAATGGCGTCACCCAGGCAACCGACCCTTGAGGGAACGACCAGGTGGTCTAAGTTAGTAATTTTCTGTTATTCTAGGCATCCTCATGACAACCTTCATTCCAGGGGGGAGGGTCTCATGCTCACATGTTATAGCGACCCCGAAATAGCTAGCATGCGTCCATAGCAAGGTTGCGCCTGGATTCAGGTTACATGTTTCAGGTGATTTTCCGGTTCAGGTTTCAGTTTTCGGGTTTGGAAAGGCAGTTCAGGTTTCAGATTTCTAGTATTAGGTTTTGAAAAGTAGGTTCAGGCGCCACCTTGATCGAAAGCGATCAAGAACAAGAAATTTAATTCAAGTTGGGCATATCTTCATGCATTGAGAATGCGTAAATTATGCCGACGAATCAGTTTTCACCGGCATAAGTTTCGCATTTGCTAAGTACGGTCATGCAATAGCGGTAGGCGCAACTGATAGCGCTATGTGCACACCATATCGCTATCGCATGTGATACCGCAACGCGCAGGGCTTGAGCATGTTCGTGCTACAAATATTCATTGACAAATCGACTCTTGCAGTAACACTACCATGCATGCATGCATGTGATCATTAAGGCGCATGCGGTAGCGTTGTTAGTTGAATGCAGGGATCGAATGCTAGGCGACTACTGTGGCGCTATGTCATACGGGCTAACGAAGTGAAAGAGTGTCTGTCAAAGGAACATATAACTTTCTCGGTGGTTCCTTACTGATTCAACCTTCTGGCACGAAAGAAACCGGCTCACTTAAAGTAACCTTGCATTAGACGAGTACACGCAGCCACGTGTGCATGCCGGATGCAGGTAACTGTATTTGAGAGCACCTGCTGGCTGTGCTCTCAAATACAATCGGGCAATTTGCAGTTTCTTCCGGCTAGCGCAAAATGGCATGCGTAATTAACTAGCGCTTTACAGGATGCGGATGTCCGCTGGTGTTTACTGAAACGTTCACGGGACACATTACGGAGCAGACTCCACCGTTCTACGAATGTGCATTTCCGTTTACGTTACTTAAACCGTCGACTGCATTCTTTCCAAAGTAATAAAAGCTTTATTCAAAGCAAGACAAGGCGGAGTGCGCGCGCACTGTTATCATGCCGCTTGAAAACGGGGTATAAACTGGATATTATTCTTTTCGTCCAGCGTGAGTGCAGAAATCAGCGTAATCACATTCAAAGATGACTTGCCTAGCTGTCACTTGTGCACAGCTATCACCGAGACGTTGGAACGAATAACCCCGTAGGCAGCACGCGCGGAAAGGTCGCTGTTTTGCAGTCTCCAGTGCAACGCCAGTGAAAGGCAAAAAGCGTGAAGAAGCTCTTCTTTAAGGAATATATTTATCATCAACTAACCCGACCAGTCAGCCCTGCTACGTGGTCTTCGGCAGTGGTAAGTGCATGGATCAGAGTCGACCTAGAGGCAAATTAATTCGGTATTACATTCCCCTTAGTTATGATCTACTTGAAGCTTCTAGCAATGAGTCAGTGGTTCAGAAATTTTATCTGCATCTCAACGCATGGTCTAGTCCGGATTAGTCTAATTGGCATAAAAATTAGCGGCCATACCAAGGCGTTTGTTCTCCAGGTCCACGACAAGGCAGTTCTTTCGCGCTAGAGCTGCGCCAATGTTGAACGTCGGATAGTCGTCGTCGCCCTCTACATTGAACAAGCACTTTGAACCGGTGTCATCTGAAGGCCTGATGAGTTCGACTGGCGGGATTTCGAAATTCACGCCAGCGAATGTCAGGAAGAGCGAAGGCATGGTAGCGTTGCAGTCGACAAAATAAACGCCGTATTCATCCTTGACCGCGCCCGCGACTTGAGCCATGCCATCGGTAATTCTCCTTGGGGCACTGAGGGCGCTAAATACAACAATGGTTATAATTTTCAAATGCAAAAGTCGACCCAAATTTGGTCATGTCGACCAAAAAGCCTAAAAATATCGTCAATAAAGACGCTTATCCCATTCCACATGCTAGCCAAGTTTTAGTCAAAACTTTGAGAAATGTAAATATAGTGAAAAATTCCGCGGATGGGCGCCTGTAGGCGGGCCATTTTAGTGCACATTACCCTATATGTGTGTGAGCATCACAGGTTTTGTGGAGTACCCTATGATCGTTTTTCGAGAGCTTCGGCTTCGATTTTCGATGTTGTTTTTGGCTTCGACTTGGTTTCCGCTTTAGACTGGGCTCCTGACTCGAGGTGTCTCCAGCCCTAATGCCGACCCATACTGGGCCTCATGGGCAAGTATCCGCCCGGGTCGAATGCGCCCACTATGCACGGCCTAGGTAAACGGTAGCAGCTATGTACCCCGAATAATGACGGGCAAATCAATAATTTGTGTATGTATGTACGCTCTCAATCGCCATACTCTTTCTCTTTTATCGCTCCCGACCATTTTCCTTTTCTGACTTTCGGGCTATAAACAGTAGGAGGAGGTCTGACAGATGGGCCGAACTTTTCCGGGGGTCCCCGTCATTTATTTTTCTCTATGTTTACCACAGCCGGTGCGATTCTTCATTCATTTCAATGGAGTATTCCAGATATCACAACAATTTGCCACCGTGCTAAGAAGGACGCGTCGACTCTCCACCATGCTAGTAATCTCTCCGACCCCGTGAATCTCCCGAGCTGGCCTCCACCACCCCAGCTGCCCCACCGCTGCATTTGGACCATTGCAGCGTTGCGGCTGCCGCACCCTGCACACGTCGATATTCCGTCGGCCGTCGTAGCCCTTTTCCGTCCCCAGCTCTCAACTTTTGCGTGCTGCATGCGGGTGCTCTCTGAGCCGCCGGTTTGTGTCGCATCAACCGCATTTGTTGTTGAGTGGGGAAAAGGAGAACGTGCTCGCTGACTCACGTAAAGTGCGCAACCACAACAAGGGTATCGAACCGAGGAGAAACATTCAATGCGTAAACAGACAAACAACAACACTCGGTTGCCTTCAGAGCGAATTTTCATTTCCGTCTTGCTTGCGCAGAAAATACCGGAAATTTTCCATTTAACTATGCACATTTTCTTGTTAAGAACATGTAGTATTACGTGAACGCATGCAGTCTCTATATCAATAATGCACCTTAGACCGGCCTTCACTATGGACCCCGCCGATCGCGACCAGTTGATCCCAGTGCCTGCCGAGCGCTGCGCTAAGAACTGCACGTACTTCACGAGCTGCTTCAAGCACCGTGGATACAGCCAGCCGCACGTGTGCGTCCCGCTGGCTGGAACCGATGCCACGGCCTACCTCGTCCTTCTCGCCATGGCGGCCCTCGTCCTGGCGCTGATCATCGATGTGTTCCTCTTCTGCGTCGGCACCTTCGTCGCAAAGAAATGAAAGAAGAGGTGAGCAGACTCTCTCGGTTTTGACCTCAGGTCTTGAAAAGCGAAGGATACGAATGGAAAGCACTAGGGAAGACCACAATAATGGGCAGTTCTTCCTTTTTCGCATGCACAAGAGCGTTTTCTTAGCAAAATGTTTGACGATTACCCGGCACTCGACATCCGGAATTCAGGTCGAAATTGTATCTCCATTGGCTCGTAGAATGCAAAAGGATGGTCTTCGGTAATTTTGTCCTCTCTCAGACGCTTTGCGATGGGGTTAAAGGAGTAAAGTGAAGTTCTTTCTGCAGCCTTTCTTTTGCGACTTGTGGAGATGAACTGGCGCGTGGAACAGTACATTCTCTTTTGAACTCGGCAGGTAAGGATAAAGGAGCGTGACCCTTGTCGACACCCGAAGGCCAAAAGTAGTCCTTGGCACGCGAGTGAGAACCGGTCACCAACACTAAGAACAACACTAAGAAACCGCTCGAATGCCAATGAAATGCTCGAATTGCGGGTGAATTTAGACTTGTTGAATTTTTCCTTTTTACTGGATTTCCCTGCTGCAAAAAATATGAGTCGAGCAGCAAATTTCCTTATTTTCTATGCTCGAAATTCTTCTTTACGCGCGGCACTTTGATCCACAAAAGCGCCGCTCTGTTCGCCACTTTCCGAAAGTGCAACCGAAATTCTCGCCGGCGACCGAACGGCTCGACGCAACGACTTAATTACACACTGCACGACCGAAAATATGCGTCGCCAGGCCGCCGCATTTCCGTTCTCCCGCTGAGCGGCCACCGGGAAGGTCAACGTGTAAAGTAGCTGAATATTTCGTGCCGAGACGGGAAGAAAATAACAAGCGAAATTTGCGTATTTGCCGGTCAAAAATATTCCTTGGCCGACGGATCTTTTAGTTCTGGTTCAAGACGACCGCCGCATTCCACCCTAGCTGAATAACTTCCATTTGCAACCGGAAAATGACCACCAAAAACACAATGAGCTAACGTTACGCTTAAGTTTGAGCGCTAATTCAACAGTAAAATGTGTACAATGAGCAACTTGGGTACTGCCGAGCCATTTTTACTCTGCTGAGCACGCCATTAAGGCAAGAAAATAACAAATAACGAACACCAAATTATTGAACAGTATGTACAACATGTGGATGATGACTGGTCAACCTAGACCTCCGTGAGATCATCCATCGCCTGATAGGTGCGGAGCTCCACCAGGTTCGCCGAGCCGTACTTGCTAAAAACGAGGAATATGAAGTAAACCCTAACGCAAATCGAAAATTTCCTACCGCTCGAGCAAAAATCAGAACGAGGATGATCGATTGGGCGGAATAGAACTTGCAAAAGGTATTGTGTCTTCCATAGAAAGAACGGTTAAATAATGACTGAAATTTGCGTGGGTAAGGGTGTCTAATTTTCGTGACGAATGCAAAATTTTTCTGCAAGTACTTTGTGGCCTTGCAGTACGTTTCGAATGGAGGAAGGGTACACAAGGCGGGGTCCCAGCACGTGAACTGGACGTACTAGCTGCTCTAATGAACAGCCTAACACTGAGGTATAATTATGGGTAGTTAATTGCAATTAACATAGTGTTTCTCAGCGAGAAAAAACCAGTTACTGGTCTCTACGTGAGCTCACCCACTAAGAGGATCTCGTGCAACCTCTGCGAATCTCGGAGAACCTGCCGTGGACACAACCTGCGCACACTTTGCGGTGACGTGCATCGCGTGTACTCATTCTCCGTCGCATTCTTCGACGACCCATCCTCCGCTCATGAGGAGGGCGTTTTGTTCAACAAACTACTCGAAGGAATTTCGCGCCCCTTCTCACAAGCCTGCGAACGCTTCGGGATATGGGGAGAAGTCGAAGTTTCAGCTGTCTTTGACCACGGCCCAACTGTCCAGGCGATTGTGGGCGGTGTGTTCGATAATCGCATAGCTGTTAGGTCGACAGTTTCGCGGTTCGTCGACAAGTTCCCGTCGAAGTGGACGAAAGTCTTCACGAGCGGCGTTGTGGCAGTATTTGTGACGGTGCGCAGCGGGATGAAGTCCACGCGTTGCTGGAAGATGGGCCTTGATCGCAACCACGCGTGCCTTCTCCCGCGACTGACACACATGATGCTGCTACGATCCGAAGTTGAGAACAATGGAGTGGGTCACTACGTACCGAAATCCTTCGCAGTTGCAGCAGGAAGTCACCAGGGTAACGTGACCTACAGGGCAGTGAATGGAGAAGGATTTCACTTCGATAACAGTTCCGTTCTGAAGACCCTCTTGGAGAATTACACCCCGATGCGGTCCATTCTACCTACTAAAAATGCTCAATACGCTAAGTGAGACACATTTTTACAAACGCATAGAGTGGCTCAATTTTGCATGCCGTATTGTTTTCAACATAGAACAGTGTTATCACTCCAATAAATTACGAAAATGCCAACATATTTAACCTGTTCTTGAGGTCGCGGACCTGTCATATTCATAGCGCTAACTGCTACAAGAGTACCTACGACCTCCTTAGAATCAAAGGTTGTTTTGAGGGAGTCATAAAGCGTCAAGGCCATATCACTGACCAATCAAGGCAATCGCGGAATCCGAGAAACAGTGAGTGTTTTATTATGCATGATCAAACACCGCAAGCAATGCCTAAATTCATGACCGTGATGGAGAGATCATAGTGGATGACGTGGTTGAGTTGTACTGGTACTGGAGGTGCACGGAGTGAGCAGCTGGATGCAGGCGCAGTGGAGTGCAGGAGTGGGGGCCTTGTTGTTGTCGAGGGTGTTCACTAAAACATGCATTGTCTTTCTATGCAAACACTGTGTGAAATGACACGCTACGGCATCGTAAACCGTAACATACTTACGGAACGGTGGGGTCCGTTCAGTAGTGAGTGTGGTACGGAAGAGGGCAGTACGGTACGGAGTGCGCCGTACCGTACTGATGCAGTACCTTAGTATATCTTAACCGATAGTGCACTAGTTCGAGACGGAGTAAGGCACCAGTACGGGTGTACCGTGTTCCGTACCAGTATTGTGCGTTATGGAGGAGGGTACGGAGTAATTTATGTCTAAAATACACGGGCTAATGTGTGCACCCGGACCACAGCGGCGCGTGCCGCGGTCCGCATCGGCATGTGTGCCTGCTGCCACAGAGAATGGCCGGTAGTGGCATGCGTGGTCGTGGACCGGAGTGACATGCGATGTCCGAAACAACAATGGGACGCATGACGGTGTACCGGAATGGCATGCGTGGTCCAAACCTCGGTGGCATGCATTGTCGCGGACCGTAGCGTTATGACTGGTAGTGGAACGTAGTGCCATGTGTGGCCACGGACGTAGTTGCACCTGTCATCCCGGACCGCGATGGCAGGTGCTATTTTGGGTCTTTTACTGGTATGCATGCGACGGATCAGTGTAACACATATGGTTACAAAGAGGTACTGATAGGGGTAATAGGGGTGCTCCACTCAAACATACCTTGTCGCGGTGAAGTCCACCGTCGCCCGAAGAATCCGCCTCTGCCCGCTCAGCGCCCGCGACGAACATCGGCGGCGGTCCTGCGTTGCTGGTGTTGATGATGTTGAATGTGGGCGAGAGGACGTCTGCAAATAAACAGTTAGGTACGCTAAATAGTTAGGTAACTTACTTCCTCCGTAGGCCGCGCGCGATGTCGTAGGTTGCGGTGAGAACGGGCTGAGGTACTCCTCCAGGTTGAAGTCCACGACGTCCGCCTAAAAAATACTAAGTTAATGGTGTTTATATTTCGTGACGGTCTGCTAAATGTGGTTTATTAAGGGGGGGGGGGTCTATTTGGAAGAGTGGGTTTATTTTTCATCAGGATCCGCTGACCGGGGTCTATTAGGAAGGGGTTATTCATTGGACGAAATACGGTATATACCGACAAGAATGAAGTCGTACCGTACTATACTAGGCATAGGGTGTAGTAGACTTCGGCAAACACCCCTTCCGTACCACACTCCCGACCGTGCTGACTACTGGAGATCGGGGGCACGTATCCCGTGCCGTACCCGTAGAGCGGTACCCCGTGCCGTACCCTTACCTGCGATAGACCCACCAGTTCCTTGCCCGTACCCGTGGTGCCCCCTCCCGTGCCATGTAGCCATGCCGTCACGGACCCAAAAGTGCCGAGCCGTGTACACGAACAAGGCATAAAACACGGTTTGGGGTGGCATAGCTTGGCAAAACACGGCTTGTTTTTGGCACCCGTGCCGTACACATACCCGCGGTGGACCTTCCGTGCCGTGCTGCCCATACCGTACAATACGGGTACGGGTTCGGCCTATACCCTGGTACGACTGCCAAACTCTACTGACTGCCCCGCATCGTACTACGTGCCGTGCTGGCCCTCCCCGTACCGTAATCCGTGCCGTATTATAAGGAAAAAGGAACGGGTCACGGAACGGTACGGCTGATGAAGTCTACCCTATAGAGGTACGGAAAAAAGGTGGTGTCTCAAGGTCTACTCGTACCAGCACTAAATTTTGACCTCTGTTGCCCTGTACCGTACTTCACCTCCACTTGTTGCATTCCGTACCATAAGGGGAAAACAACTTACGAGCCCAGAACGGCGTTCGCGTGGCGGCGTCATCAGCGGATCCGGCGGTGGAGCCTGTTGCAGCACCGGCGGCGCCTGGTGATGCACGTAGAACGACGTTGGCGGCGGAGGCGGTGGCGGCACGACGTAGTAGGGCGACGGCGGCGGGTAGAACATCGGAGCCGGAGCGTAGTGCGGTTGTGGCGCGTAGTAGTTCGGCTGCGCCTGGTGCGGCGGCGGTGGTGGCGGCGGGGCGTCCTGCTGCACCGGTGGTGGTTGTGGCATGCCGTCCGCGCATGCGCCAGCCGCACCTGAAGACGTCTTCTTCGGACGGCCACGTGGACGCTTAGCGGGACTCTGAAAAAAGTGTGGTAAACAATGAAGAACGGCTCACACTACACAGAGGACTAAAACGAAAAGTAAATTAACCAACCAAATCAGGGAACGTCGTTATTTCGACGTAAACTTCTCGAATTTGGTTGATCTTCAGCATCGCCTAGAAAAATCGGAAATTTTCGGTTCAGTCAAAATTAAGGGAAGTGCGTCTATTTATACTTAGATAGGACACCCCCGTACCTCACTCCGTACCGTGCTGACCCTACCCGTACCTCACTCCGTACCGTGCTGACCCTCACCGTACCGCACTCCGTGTCGTACTGGCCCTCCCCGTACCGCACTCCGTACCGCAGATTACGGTGCGGAATACGATACGGTCGTAGTACGACCGTATCGTACCGGTACGGTTGTCTAGGGCCAGGTCTACTTTAAGGCCATACATACCTCGTCCATCTCCTGATGAGTGCCGCCGTCGACGTTCTTCTTCACCGGAGAACTTGCTCTACGCCTCTGAAAAAGGGTTGTTACGTCACGATTAATAGGTAAAGTAATGCCGTTATTACGCTTACCTTCGTTGGCGACGCCTGCAGACCGTCCAGCCCGCGCTGCACCGAGTTGATGCCGGACTGAATCAAGTTGTAGCAATTTTCATCGTTCGTTTTCTTCGTAGACATGACCGATACCTAAAACGTGTATGTAGCGTATTATGTGGTGCGCATGCGACAGTGAAAACCGCGCATGCGAACGCGGCAAATAGAACGCATGTGACACCACGATGGTCCCCGAATGTAATACCTCAACGAGCGGGTATGTGATAAACACTGAAAGTATGCATTTGGCGCGATTAACCCTACGCTAAATGTCTCAGCTAAATGACCACTCGTGTGGCTGCAAAAAATGAAAGTAGAGAAAATATGTGCATGCTGCCACGCATGGCGTCTATTCAGGTGTGATCCGAAGAAAAGTAGACAAATTTTAGTGACGCGGCTCTGTTTTGCAGGGAAATAGGTGTTCTCAGAGGAGTGTTATCAAGATAGAACTCGCTATCAGGAACGAAGGAAAATGGTTATTAGCGGGGGACGCTCAGAACGTGCAAGATTAAAATGGTACTTGTGGTTTCGCTCACTCCCGTTGGTGACATCCTGGGCATTATGCTAACAGTGTGGAACGACCTCGATGAGAGTGAAGAACGGTGGCAAGTGCTCCTCACAGCTCGAGTGCGCCTTAATGATCCGGCTTTGCTATATCCACTGGACGGAAGACGCTGACCCTGTCAATCCGCAGCGCCGCCTCCACCTCGGCGGAAGCCCATTAATCTGACCTTTGTCCACGGCGCCACTCACCCACGGAAGCGCCCAAAACGCGCGCAGACTTTTGCGAAGGAGAAGGCAACATACGCGCAAAACAAAGGAACTGAACTCGGAGCCAATTTGTTTAGTTGGGCCAGAGAGGCGCTTTTCAAATTTGCGACGGTTGGAAGTTTCAAAAATGGCGTCTATCACAGTAGCGCGAAAATTTGAATGGGCAAGGACAGCGTGTGAGCACCGGAAATAGCAGTGGCGATTGCGGCGTAACAAATGCTCGAAAGGGACGGCACGGCAAAGTTGCTCGTTGGTCAGGTGCAGCAAAGCAGAGCGTCGTTACCAAAATGTCTTTAAGACTGCGCGTCAAAGAGGCTGCATTGTAAAATTATGTATGGTTAAAAGATCAAAACACGCCCCAAATTATAGTATCTACGGTACAGTCGCTAGCATTTAGTAGAGTTCAGCGCCCGTACCAAGGTACGGACCAAATACGTACCCGGCCGGCCCGGTAGGGACCGGTGTTTTTCTCGAAAATAGGCAGATTTCGTCAATATTTTAACCAATTTTGGCCAAATAATCCTGAGAAGTCCCAACGGCGGCGCTTCCGGCAGGCTGCTTTATGTACGGAGTATCCGAAATAGTGCATTAAACTAGCTGCAAAGGGCAATACTTTACCTCTTGAAAAATACCAAAGGGGGGACCAAGGGAAATTTTCGGACAGGACAAAAACTCATAAGGACCGCCGGACCTTTAATGCCCGGTCCGGCCCGGGCACGGGCCTTTAAGTCAAGGGCCGCCTGGGTACGGCACGGTTGGGGTCACCACGGGTACGGGTTTCGCACGGGGTCCCAATGCCGATCTCTAGCATTTAGGTGGTACAATGGCCATATTTTTCACCAAGGCTGCCACTTCGGGTGTGATACAAGAAGATTTCACGCGAGACCTTGGCCTCCCGGTTACGCTAATAGACCGGAGATGTACCATTCTGCTGCTCGGAGAAAATTCTCAGGCGTCCGCAGAGCAGTTTCTGCGCGCGGCTGTGACAAAGTTCACGCTCAGAGCGCTGGGGTTATACCAACTGGCAGAACTACCGCCTGTGATGAGCGTCTTCGTGTTTTCAACGACGGACGAGGAAATCACGGTGTTTGGAGTTCACAATGTTTTGGAAGACAAAGTTGCCGAACGCTTACAACGTTACAACACTGAAAACCGGTTTGAAAGCATTGTTCAAGAAGGCTACATCGAGATCCGCATTCAGTTTTTGGTAGGGTATGCTTAGAAATGTACCGAGGGACGCATACTTGTCGTAGGCACTCGGCAATTTTGTGCGTCCACACGCATTCCCCTCGAAATGGGCCGAAGATACAGCGGAAAAGCGGGTCTGGGCAAAGCAAATGAGACGGCCATTCGCGCAGAGCGGTGTCAACCCCTTGACCATGAACACCTTCCAGTTTGACGCTGAAGAAGGATTCTTCTATTTTGAGTCACCATCAATGAGGCAGTATTATTACGACAAATTTTACGCTCGTGAAGTGCCTTCGAATAGACGCATTCTCGGAGCGCGTTGGAAGGGCGGCAATAATTAAGACACATACGTTGTCGCAATTATACTTGAGTGTTCGTGTGCTTCTGTGAGTAGCGGTTAGTATTCAGTTGTGCATACCTCTCGATTACGCAGGCGACAGATAAGGACCAATAAATGACCAAAATAAACCTGTCAACACGCCTAGGTACGCAGCGGCTTAAGGGGAGGGCCCCTTGCCGACCAACGGTCGGCAGTTGTTCGGCGTGCCGGTGCAGCACGGAGTGCTGCCGTGATCACGTCAGCGACTACGCGTTCACGGCTGCTCATAGGAGTGTCCGCTCATAATTACTACGTGCATGCGTGCGCATGGTGCATGCATACCGTAAATGCATGCGTCTAGTGGTAATTCATATGCATGGCATAATAATTAACCTAATAACGAGATAATTCTTGCATAATTATGCCCCATTACACAATAAAGTATACCGAATTATATTCCTTTAGCTGTAATAATAATAAACAGTGTAATTCGAAACTTTTATGATTATAATTATTATTACGGGTATAGAGGCGGGGGCGAGTGCAAACGAATTAAAGTGACGTAATTTTAAGCTGCCGTTGTTGGGCGACTTCGCGTCGAAAAGAACCGCCCATAAAACACACGATAGCGATGGTGGCGGGGGTATAAATAGCGAATATTTTCCTCTGAACTGTCATTCAGTCCCAGGGGCCGACCATGACCGGCATCGGCATTGAGCTGCTCAACGACTTTTTCGTTACAAGATTGCAACGGGATGACGCCCTGCGTAATTATGATCGCCGCCGTGACTTTGCTGCATGGAACGGTGTCAATGTTGCCGAGCTCTTAAGGCAAATTCTCGACGTGGACGAGAAAGATCTGGAGCAGACTTGTTTGCGACGAGCTGACGATGTCAACGAACTACTTTACGAAATCGTATTTTTTCTCGATCTCTCGGAGTCTATTCGTAGCGAGGATATGTGCTTCCTCGGGGTCTCCGATAAGAGTGCCGCCGAAATTCCGTACCCACCGGCGGACGAAAGTGTAGCCGTCGAGTTCGAAAAGCGTACTGGACGTAAACTTCGTTTTCCACAGCTACCCTGTATCGGATTGTATTGCCCCAACAAGGAGTATGAACACACGTGGATACCTCTGGAACTTATCAAGATCCGTGATGGTTGCGCAAGTTCTGCATGTTTCTGGAAAATGTTCAATCTCAAAAAGAAGGAATAAATGAATCAGATGCTTTCAGTCCATCAGCATTCAGTACTTTCTACCATGACATGCGGTTGTTACTTTATACTCTTAGCTATTTCATTCTTGCTACCGTTCAGCACACATGTTTCGCTGGCTCTACCCACTACGCGGCGTCGACAGAGCGTTATGTCAAATTTAGCGGAGCAGTATCGAAACCATTTCAATGTTTCCGCCGGCGACCTACCACGAACATTCCGTTCTAGGCAAAATGAGGCTCATGTTTTGATGCGCCAACTGCTGGAACGTTATGAAGTGACCCATATAGCAACCGGAAAAACGGTGTATTTCTGTGGTTTTACGGCGGAAGGTGCTGATGGCATAAAGTGTCCGGAACATGACAAGACGATAGCAGACGAGTATGCGGAGACTGGTACACCTCTTAAATTCCCCGCTCTGCCATGTGTGGTTTACCAGGAAGTGTCCTGCGTTGTGTTTGAGAAGGCTCGCAAAACGTTCTACTTACCGTTAGAAAACCTGAAGTTAACCCGCAAGTACTACGCTGACGACGACGATGCTCTTCGTGCATGTGAAAAATTAACCCAAACTTCGACTACCCCTATCGATGTCAAGGATTTAATCGCTCGTAAAGGCGCCGCTACGGTGACTACTGCTTTCCCTATCGAAGATTTTACGAAAATTTCTTAAATAATTGGCTTAAATTTAAGTAGAAAAATAAATTATGTAAAATAATGAACAATAAATATCAAAGACTGGGACCGTAATAACTCTGGACGGTAACGTATTCGGTGTAATACACATAAGTTGTTTCCTTAGGCTATACAATGTGTTTATGCTACAACCAACGCTCAACTGCACGCTGTTTCTCTGCGGGGGATCTGAATAATAGAACCCAAGTGTAGCCGTTATGGCTAAAAGGACCCCCGCCAGCGCCGGCCTTCAGAAATATCTTCGCATAATACGGGACTGATTCTATAACGTCCACGTAACGGTAGTACAGACGCAGACGAGCGTCCACGTTCGCTAAGATGGGCGCCTGGCCCCGGCAACCGGAAGAGTAGCATGCGAAGTAGCAGCGAGTGACCCCTAGTTCAGACGTGACCGACCACTCAAATTCGTATGGTTCCAGCAGCTCTAGTGAGAGCGAGGTCAGCCCTCTGGTAGTTCAAGGTCAAGTGTGATTTTCCGGTTCTTCAGTTCCTGGTGCGACGGCATGAACTCGCAGCATAAGCGGCAGGGCCCCTTCAAGCCGCCGACCCACTCGGCCGCTTTTTGCGCAGACCGCTGAAGTGCATCGAAGAATAGCTGCCGCGGGGATGCAGTGGCGTCCTCTTCCCGGCCATCACCAATCATAGCGAAAGAGAACTCGATGAACGAGTGGCGAGGCTCACGTCGGCGGCCGGATTTTGACGGTTGCGGTGGATCGCACTCATCGCATATCCGGTGAACAGGCTTCGCCAGCCAAATCATCTGAGCTGCAAAATGAGTGGATGGACCCTGTTGTACCAAATATGGCGTAGACCGTAAAACGGATTCAACACTCAACGAACGGTGCAATATCCGAACTTTATTTTGTTGGTAAAAATGGTATTTTCAGGAGTAAATAGCAGAGTATGGTGAGTTGGACGGATTTTTTTGGTCACTCCTTATAGCAGCGCGAAGACTTCCACCTCCACAACCGTTTGCCCATCGAAGAGACGTCCTGGCACTTTCAGTCGGCGCTCATAGATGTCAATGACTTTCGTCACCAGACTGTCGATGTTCTTCGAGGCCCAGCCGAAGCGTGCCGCTATAGCAAATTTTTCACTCTCACGTTGTTCTTGTTCGCTACAAAATACCTTCCAAGACGAAATGCGTTGCCGCTTTTGAGCTGAGCCGAATTGTGAGCACCGTTTTTGTGGTTTTCGGGTAACCTTCGAAGTTGTACGTTCCAATGGCGGCCGCTACGAATGCATTGAGCGATTGCACCATCACCAGTCTTCCCTCTGTGGGCGTTGCGTCAGACTTCGCGCTCATGAAGCCCGTAATTTTCACTCGCTGTCTGTTCACAGAGATCATCGTTCGGTGGTCCTGGCCAAACTCCAGGTCTGGGCGTACTCCTAACGTTAGTTTTATGAAATTATTTTCCATTTTTAGCGCCCCGTGGAGCAGTATTCTCGTAAGCGGGAATGGAGGTTATGTACGTGCATAAGCATGCCTTCCAAACTACAAGAATGCAACGAACTTGCCACTCATGACGTAGAGAATGAGAGAGGCTCCGTACAAGCAGCTAGCGAAGATCAAATTCACTGACGACAACCGCAAACCCAAACGCTCTGACACGCAAGTGAACCTAGTGCTCTTCTTTGGTCCCCTTTTTAACTGGCTCTGAGAAAAAGGATTTATTCCTAGACGAAGAATGTTTTAATTCTTTTAAAGTTCACTACGACCGGTGGAATATTCCGATCACAAGTTTCACCAAAAATAAAACTCGCAGCTCACATGTATTAGCTCGAGCGTGCAGTGCTTTCTCGAAGAGAAAAGAGGATTTTCTCCGACTTTTCCACCGATGGGTGGAAAATTTTAGGGTGAAAATTTTGACACATTATTTTTCGCTGCTGGTGGAATTTATCTGCGCGTGCATTATCCAGTCCAAAAATAAGTTTTCGACGCATTTCGCTGCGTACGACTTTAATTAGTGGGTGACAAAGTTTCCGAAAAAAGGGCAAAATTAGGGATTTTTTCCGACAATATTATGCAGCGGCAAAAATAGTCGGTGTTTCTTTTCACTGCTTGTCGCCACACAAGATTTTTCGCGGACAAAATCATTCCACCAAAAATAAGTTCGAGGCGACGGTTAATTCTTTGAGCGGAACGTTTGCGATTTTCCTTTGAAGCCCGCTGCGGGCGGATGAGTATGGCGCACGAAAATATTTTTGCCGCGTGCAGCCCTTTGCGCAGAAAAGGGAAAATGCTCTTTTTCACTAAAATTTTTCTTCGAGACGACTCAATATCCGAAAATAAAAATTAAATTTGAGGATATATTAGCGCACCGCACCACACTAACCGCAACCCCCTTCAGTCTGAGCATCGTGTTCCGTCCGGCAATGGGTTCTATGGAATTTCCGTACTCCTTTTCACTCGTGAACTACCTCGCGGAAAGACTCGTTTGGGAAAAGGCAAGCATGTCTCGTCGCTCGTGGGGCTCCCACCTCGTCGACTTCTTCGCAGATGACGCGTCGCAAGTCGCTGTCGCCGAGGGGCTTATTCGTCAGCTGTCCGAGCACGGAATGGGCTTTCGCGTCATGGGGACCTCAGAACAATTCCTCTCGTTCAAAGGCTTGCTCAGCGCCACCAGCACCGACATCGAAGTACCGATGACAACGGATGGCCTTCGGTTCCCAGAACTTCCGCTGTGGGAAGGTAACAACGGGGAAATTTTCCCTCTCGAGAAGGTGTACGCATTCGGCTCCTGGACTCTGAGAACCGTCGAAGGTTAGGAAAATTCGCTGCTTCCTATTTATGTGTGAGCAATAATCTGGAAATGTTGTTACTGAGTGGGCAAAAATAAAATCGAAAATTAGTCTTCGTCTTGCAGCTGTTT
>JNEY01000277.1:6950-25702 GCA_020875895.1 Aphelenchus avenae
AGTTAGTTGTGTGCACTGGTTTAGCCGAAATGCACGAAGGATCACTTCGGTTTCAAAAACGCTTCAGGGTTCAACGATACGGTGCAGGTAGAAACGTGGTTGGCTTTCAGAATGCGGTCAGTTTTTTTTTAGATCGGTTCCGTCTCTTTGCCTTCCGTTCCCGCGTATCTGATCAACGACATCGAAGCTCCCCTGAATCCGGAATGGGACGCCGACGGGTTTCTCGGGATTCGGCCGCCGGATTTTGCTTTTGACGATCGCAGGGACACACTCAACGTCTTCCTCTCCGCTTTCGAGAGCCCGGCGGTAACTTTCTACTACGCAAGGTGCGTGGCTAAAAACCAAATCAAGGCCGGATGCGGTTTTTAAGGCGGGGAGGGGTACGCCGGGCTCCGGACTAAAGGCACATGGCGAGGTGCTTTTTCGCGAATCGTTGGATAATGCTTGCGATAGTTTAAGTTGCAACAGCTGAAAAATCGAATCGCGTGGTCATCTATTTTCGATCTCACTTTGCACAAAGGTGCGACCTGATATCAATAGCAATGTCCTTGATATTTTACGTGATAACTGAGATGAGAAAAAACTTCTGCATTTAGAGTATATTACTTCGACAAACAGAGCGACAAAGGCGGTGTGCTGACGCTCGGAGGCGCGGACACTTCGAATTGCGACAGCGAGTGGACGAACATAATACCGTCGTCTTCAGCGTTTTTCGGAGAGCTAATGATTGAAACGTAAGAAAAAAACCTTAGTTGCCTTCAGGGGTCCCAGATGGAATTTGCCGAAAGGGGGCGGTGCACCCCTTCTGGGGGAGGTGGTAGGGGGTGGGCATTTTTTCTCTGCGTATGCTTTCGGCCGTCACCGAAAAGTGCCTTGGTCGCCCCTTAGGTATTCCCCCAAATGCTCAATTTTTATCTGTATATGAGGTAAAACTCCGACGTTGGACTATTTAATTTAAAACAGCCCGCTGCAGGCGACGCTGCCTCAAAAAAATTCGTGTCTTTTGGCAAAAATTCGTTGAAAATTAGATAATCATCGTCTGAAATACGTAATTTTGTATTTTTCCGCCTCCCCTCGGCCTCGGCGCGAGGGGGGCGGAAGACCTCAAAAAGGGGGCGTCCGCCCCCCAGGAAAGGCGGTGTGGGAGCCCTCGTTGCCTTGGGACTAGACTTGAGGAACTCACACACCGTCCGAACTCCGTTCCGTACTGATCCTCGCGTAGCGAACTCCGTCCCGCACTGACTCTCCTGCACCGTACTCCGTTCCGTAGAGAATGGCACAGAAAACGGAACAGCGGAAAAACGTCCGTTTTCCGTACCGTTCTCCACGAAGACGGCACGTCAGTACCGGCACGGAACGGCACTGATTTTCGAGACGTTTCGGACTCCGTTCCGTGCTAGTACGCAACGGCCCGTTTATCCCCGCCGCGCCGCCGTTCCATTCTGCAAAAAAGTAAAACGGTATGGAATGGAACAGAGTCGGTTTGGCACGGGCCGCCAAGTCTACCGTGGACAACACATCACAATTATAGCGTCTCCATCAAAGGCCAGAGCATCCGCAGCTGGCAGTACGCCGGTATTGGCCTGACCACCTCCTTCATCACCGCGCCGCAGACTGCGATCGACGCGGTTGTGAAGGCGACCAGCGCCGAGTACGACTTCAAGACGGACACGTACCAAGTGGACTGTGACAAGCGAGCCTCCTTCCCGGACTTGGTATTCAAGCTGACGGCAATGGAGTACCATCTTCCCGCCGTGGACTATTCTCGTCGGGTAGGTTACAACGATTAGCTTATACAAGCGCGAAGTTCGCCAACATAGGTACATGCACGCCGCTATGCCGGCATTTTGGCAATAACTATTTTTTTAAATTTTTGTGGATTTTAATTATGTTGGAGCTTTTACATTAAATGGATATTTGTCTTTATTTTATATTTTTGTATATTTTTCAGTATCAAGTAATCAAATATCGAAAGGGCATCAACGGGCAAAACCCATGGATACCAACGACGTTTTGGCCGTTTCTGAAAGGGTTCGCTAAGATCTGCACGTCTGACGATTTTCTCATGGTTCACGCAAACTCAATTGACCGCCTTGCTTGCAGAGGAGCGCTACGAGTCAACGCTGCGCTCTGATGCTTATCCCAGACGAAGGACACACCGCATACTGGATCCTCGGAACCTCGTTCTTCCGTCCCTACTGTACGCTGCTCGACTTCAAGGCGAAAACGTTCTCGCTTGCCAAAGCTCTTCACTGAAAGCTAGATCCTGCGATTAATGGGCCAGATGCAAACAAATGCGTTTACGAGTTTTGCGGCCTTCTTAATTCCGGGACCTATTATACAAATCCAAACTTTTACAACTTCTGATGACCGACAAAATGGGACTATTTGCTGAACAAGCGGCATGTTGCCGGGCGTTGACATGACCCGCAAATCGCTAGAGTACTTTAGTGCAGTCTGTACAACTGTTTGAGCGAAAATGATCCCGGCAAAGTTAGAAAGCCTCAGCGGAGAAACTGATCGTGCAGTCGCATAACAGAATGACTAAGGCTTGCAACAACTGTGCCCGTTTGTAAACAAGCATTTGTTGGAGCTTTTGTTGCGATGAGTTTTGTTGCGAGCATTAAAGGTTCACGGTCATGTTGGCTGAGCTCAAACATGGGTGTGGCACTAACCGGTTGCTCACCGTAATTCTTCGTGTAGCCTTGTAATACACTCTTTTCCATCGCATTCCCGCTAAGTGTTATCATATCGTCCCTAAGAACAGAAGAATTTTTGTTTCTAAGCGTTTTCTGTACATACGGACTGGCCTCTTTCCCACGCAGCATTCCTCATAAACCGACGCCTCCGGGACGCTTTCGGCTAGAGTCGTCGGGTTTTTCATCTGTTCTGCTTTATTTGCTTGCTAACTGTATCCAAAGTAACACCCCGCAAGATCACGAGGCAGAAAACAGTTGCCATTTACGAATAAGGCCAAGGTGCGGAAAAGAAGCGTTTGTCTTCCGTGCAGGCTCGGCGAATTGCGACAAAGCCGTCCGCGACGACTAGCAGCAGCTGAATTTCGCCTGGAATGAGATAAAAGGTCGGAGTCCGGCGAGGGAAATTCGCTGGAGCGCGCTGAATCTCGAAGCGTGCGCTGGCGTATTGGCTATGCCGGGGATCCGGACGGTACGTCTCTCCGTCCTTGATGACCACGAGGTAATTGGGGTTTCCGAGCACTCGGCGCGGGCTGACGCCAAATCTATCAGGCTGCCGGTTGCGCTGAATCGTCGCACTGATAGTGCCGCGGATCTGCCAAGCGACACGATGCATCTCGTCGAAACAGACGGTTTGACTGCTGCGTTTCGGCGAAATCAGTGCAGTCGCTTCACGTATGCTAATCTTGTACAGTTCCAGGCATGAGGTGTCCGGTAGCTTCTGCTTGATGCAATAGATTTCGATCGATATCGGATCCATTAGATTGGATTCGCGACGGATCTGAAAATTTATTACATTTTTCCTCCAAATTTTGGAATCCTCCTAGCCCTCTCCCAGCAGAATGCAGCAGTACCCCTCCGCGCGGTCAATTCCCCGCAGAGAAAAAACTACCCCCCCCCCCAGGCTGGGAACGTGGAATACAGAAAAATAAAAAGTGCTACTGGCAAAAAAGGGATAATTCAAAATATTTTGAATATACACTTGTGTTTTCGACCACCCACGTATTCGCACGCTGATTTCGGTGGTAAAAAGTTTCAAACTGGCTCTGTGCCTCCACTGCTCGGCGAAGGGGGGTTGGGAGGAGGCAGCGACGGCCGCAGTATTCTGAAGGGGGATTCCCGCAATCAGCAGGAAGTTCCGAAGGTTTGGGGTAGGAGGCAGCTTCAGCTGTGTCCTAGTAGGAGAAGACGAGCTTCCGACGTCCCTCGGTCGGGGCGGGGCAGGGGTGGGGTCCAAATCAGGTCGATCGTGCATGGCGAATTTTTTCATGAAATGTGGCGCTTGGGAGTATGAAAACGCGGAACCGTAAAAGCTGATGTACTTGCACAATTCTTTGGAGAAACGTGTCCGAGAGTTCAAACTGGCAGCACCGTAGGACACGCTCGCCGCGTCGACCACTGCCGCTTTCAAATCCGAAGTTAATGATGGTGTCCTCGGATATACCCAAGGTCGAGATAAACGGCAGCTGTAGTTGTGTGACACCCTTCGCGAGGCTTGCAGCCACAGCGTCGTCGTCGATCTGCAAAAAAACGAGACAGTTTTATGGTTAAAAAGGGTGCTCTTTAATTAACCGGGGCGGGGGAGGGGGGGGGGGAACCTCCCCAAAATTTTATGCAGGACGAGGGAAAGCTTTCCCACAGGAAAACCGCCGAAAAAAAGCGTAAGCCCCCGGAACGCCTAACGGATGCACAAGGCGCCGTTTGCTGAACAAAAAAAAGAGCCAGGGCACAAGTACAATTTCGCCCCGAACGAAAGGGGGGGGGGGACCGTTTGATTTTTGACTTTTCCCCCCGGATAACTCAAATGCGGGCACCTGATTGTCGATGGTCGGCTATCAACTTTCAGGGTATATGCGTGCATTTTACGGCTGCTGGAAAGCTTTGTCGTCGATTTTTTTAATTAAAACTGTTTATCCGTTCCCTTTAAAGGCAAAAAGGGATGGGGCAAAAAAACGGATCGGAACGACACGCCGTCGCTATTCCTACTCACGTTACCAAGCAGATGGAAGGCGGCAAACTTAAGCACGCTGCAGCTCTGGAGCTTTGGCAGGATGCTCCAGTAGAAGTGTCCGCGATGATTTCGAGAATCGCGAGAACTAACTTCAACCAATAATGCCGCTTCTACCGCATCGAAGGCAAAACTGAAGTCATCCAATTCGCCAGATATCAAAAGGTGCAGGTGGCGAATGCAGCAGTGTTTAAGCAGTAGGGTAAGTTGTCTAAAATCGGCTATAGGAGAGGTCTTCAGCAGTATAGTGCATACGTTGAGACGGTTTCGAACGAGCCTTCAATGCTTTGCTTGTCTCTGTAGAGCCGGCCTCGAAAGCCTGTGCGCTCGTCCGCCAGTTTCGTCGGCAAGCCGATTGCTTCGGGCACATCCTCTTCGTTGTCTTTTGCAGTATACCATTCTGCAGTGAATTGAGGCTCACCCGGCTCCACGATCGTCTGCGGGACGAACATGTTGTTCCACACGAGGCGACCGCGAGAGATGTCCGGCTCTTGCCGATAGCAGCTCAGTTCAAGGTAAGACAGCAGTGGACGAGGAAGGCGTTCTCTTTGCGACGAAACGGTGGAGTAGAAGGAGAGATTAGCAGACTGAACACGTGGCAAATCTTTGCCCTCCAAGCACTGAAGGACATTCAGCCAGTCGTCCTTTGGAACTCGTGGAAACCTGAAACGCGCAGTTTGCGGCGTTGCGGATAAGGGGTTGGTGGATTATTAAGGGGAAAATTTATTGGTGCGCAAAACCCTTTTTGGAAAGTTGGGTTGGACAAAGTATGGTTTTTTTACGTCGGCATTCGGTATGGATTCATGGACTAGTTTCTCGTAGAGCGCCAAAGTGTGCTGAATGGATGCTTATCGGTCAAAGGGGTTTTTGAAATATCGCCCATATAATGTGAGACATCTGTGTGGCCATGACTTCTACGTGGGAATTCCTTTTGGATGAACTTACACAATTCTACGACGACAATGGCTGAGAAAAGTAGCCTTGAATCTGCGGATGTCCTTCCAGAGAGTGGCAAATCCTTCGAGTTCAACCAGCTCCACAATAGATTCAAGACCATCTTCTGTGACTCGCGAGACGAATTCCCCGGCCAACTCTACTTCCGGGTGTCTCGTAAAGTGGTCATCAATGGCGACTTCGGATTCGCTATCGCCGCAGATCACTTGCAGCAATGTACTGCATTTGAGCATAGCGAGCGCAGCGCGCGAGTCGATGCGCCGATATTCCTGGTACGCAGACATGAAGAAGTTACGAGCATCTTTAGAGTAACCACATGCGTGCACCAAATGACCGTCGTGTTCTGAAAGAGGTCGTAGATAAG
Source organism: Aphelenchus avenae (assembly GCA_020875895.1). Classification (NCBI taxonomy): domain Eukaryota; kingdom Metazoa; phylum Nematoda; class Chromadorea; order Rhabditida; family Aphelenchidae; genus Aphelenchus; species Aphelenchus avenae. The sequence goes on from JNEY01000277.1 coordinate 12,973, forward strand.
GACACGTAATCACGCATGATATAGCAGCGCCCCGTCCCGTATTGTCGTGCCGAGCCGTTCCGCTCTATTTACGGAAAGGCTGGAGAAAAGGCGTTTTGATTAAAGCCATTGTTCCACGGAGTTCTACATAGGGAACGACACGGTATTTTTTGATAATACGGAACAGAAAGCGGCATGGTGACACAGCACAAAACGGGACTCGGCACAAATTTTAATGGTGAAATCCAGAAATACGTAACATCGAGCAACGCTGGAATGAACTCGTTGATAGGCCTATTCCAGCTCAATCGATCCTTTGCCTTCTTCAGGTAGAATGCTTCCAGCGTGACTGGTATAGCGCTCAGCGATTTTGAGCGCCTGTTGAACTTCCCGTGATTGCGAGCTTTCTTTTCTGAGAGCTTCTTGAACCGCTCAAAATCGCGAATTTCCCGCTCGGTCGGTTGGAGATTGAGATCGAGCAGGCCCTCATTCGTAGCACATTAACCTCGACGCCATACTGAACGCTCCACACATCGTCAGTAGAACCAGTACATGATTAGTAAGTGGCCGACGGTGACTTTGAAAAAACAGCGAGCCTAATGCTAAAATACTTGACCAATCTGACAGCCCCCCTGACCTGACAATCTGACGATTTCTTAACAGTCTCTTTGACAAATAAAAGACACTTGTTTTTTTGCGTTTGTATTTTCATATGTTCTGTGAATGATTCAAAAGCTTCGCTGAATTAGTTGGGTTCTTAGCCAATTTTTCTTCTCCAGTTTTCTCGATTGTCGACGCTTTTCTTGCTGATTTTCAAGAAGTGGAAGGCCATGTCGATTACCAAAAATAAAAGATTTCCAAATTCAGATCTCTGTAAGGATATCCCACAAACGTACCTGGGCTCGAAGAACACCGTGTGGATCGGGTTGCGCCAGGCGCGTCCCAAACCGAAGTCTTTTCTATGGGACGATGGTAGTCCGTTCAACTACGCGAAGTGGGACCGCGGCCAGCCCAACAACGCGTTCATCAGCGGCGCGAAGGCCAGTCAATTCTGCACATTCCTGCAGCTGGCCAAGTATCGCGCCGACGTGACCGTCAGCACGTGGGACGACGCGTCGTGCGTCGCCGTCAATCCCCGCCTCGCGGCCTGCCAGATCGTTTTGGGCGGACATGGGCGATGATTTGAAGGTTTGAAAGAGAAAATAAATGTTGCAGTACCAGGATCTCTTGCAGTGCATCGCGTACGCGTGGATTCGGTTTCAGTAAGATCTTCAATTGTGTTACCTCACTAACCTACCTGCCCGTTTCAGTAGTTTTCCCATCAAAGCATACATTATCGGCAGCTTCCACAATATATTCTGGGACTCCAGGCTAAGACTCAAGCACGCCAGACAGTAAGAGACCAAGCTTAGGCTTAAGACGGTGCTTCCCTGTACGGCCTGTAAGATTTTTGTAGTCAGCTTGTGTGCTTTACAGGCGCGTCGGACAACATGTGACCCGAGGTCCGAATAGATCCAAATGAAGTTTGCTTCTGCAGAGCGAAAGCTTTTTAAGTGTAAAGTCTGTGCACGTACGGCTTAAGTTCAAAACTGTAACCGAAATACTGTCTGGAATAAACTTCTGTGGTACATTTTGAACAAGTGTGACCCGATTCGGACGGTTCCCACAAAACGTTATTTGATCGCAGTGCTTTTGCCAGCTCTTGTTGCGTACTTTCTCTAAGGCAGTGAAGCATCGGGCAACGCGAAGCGCTTAACGATTTTGTACAGAACCGCGATGTATGCTCGTATTGGCACTCCTCTTTGGCCCACTTCGCCGGACCCTATTCGACAATGATCGTCCGCATGCAGCATTCTCAAGCAGATGGCGTAGCCGTCCCAAAGAGCGTATCCAGGCTTGCGAGGATGAGTGGGGTCAAAGATTTCGCCGTTAGGACACGATTCGTGCGTCGCCTCGGGGCCGGTGAAAGCAGACAGAAGGACGATGCAAGCAACGCATCTGAAACGTAAATATGGTGGTGATCTTAGCCGAAGGGACTGTATTTTCCACCATTAAACCCCTGCCCCTTTTTTACCGTTTAAGCACCTTTAACCATAGTGAAGCTTGTCCAGCAAATTCGAAATTTTGCGATTTGGGGATGCGTAGGCTAAGTAGTGCGAAATGTCAAGTAGAAACATCTTATTTAATGATTTCAAGAGGGCCGAGGCGCTGAGTGATTTAAGAGAGTGAGCAGCGCCTTCTCATAATATCTTGTGCAAGAGTTAGCTAGAAAGCGACCTAATATGAATGAACTTTTCAGACCTTGACCTAGAAATATAATAAAATATAAACTCCTCCTCGTTCGGTTCCCCACTCTCTCTACCTCCCCCCTCCCCCCCCCCCGCCTTAACTGCGCCTCAGCCTGGAGTTCGCTCCACTAACTACACCATACATTCGCGACGCTGATGTTTTGAGCAAAACACGACAGGTCTCTGCGGTCCAACAGGGAGTTTTTAAGCATGGAGATTCTGTAAAATAACGTTCGTTTTTCAAGGCGGTGTATCCGCGGGTCAAGCGGAGGGGTCACAAAAGGGCTGGTGTACAGTATGTCGGCCCGAATCAAAAACGCCGATACCCCTTCGAATTTGGTATCTTCCAATTGCCCGGAACAGGGTGCGTTTAGCCTGTACAAAGCTAAGTTCAACATGGCGTTTCGTCTTTTGCGATCTACTTTAAACAATATTACAACGTACGAAATTTGGACCAGACCACCTCTGTACCGAGACTCTCGGTTTCCGAGACCGAGACTGCAGCAGTTTTTATTGTTTTTCGTAAAAGATAGTGATAGGGCATAACCGCAGAAATTGCTTATTTGACGTTTACTAGGTAAACTAGCCGTACATATAGGGCCCGCCGCAGGCGTCGACAGCAAAATTTTGGTCAAAAGTTACCATTTGGGCTCAAAATCCTGGCTGGGCGGCGGATGGTAAGGGTCCACCTTGCCTTAGTCTCGGTTTGCTCTCGGTTTTGAACCGAGACCGAGATCAAGACCGAGACCTCCAAAATGTACCAAGACTCTCGGTTTTCCGAGACCGAGACCGAGGCTCGGCCCCAGCCCTGTACGACACAGAAGCCGAGATGACGATCTCGGCAGAAATTCAGTTGGGCATTTTTGTGTTTATGGGCCTGCTGACGGTGTTCTTGCCGATACTTCCTTTCCATGAATAATGGGATTCCTGCGGGCATTCAACTGTCGTTGTTTTACAATTTTTCTCACGCTACCGTCTAAAGGGAGCGGGCAATGTGGTAGAGCTTGACGCATTCGGTCCCTGCCGATCCCGCGATGGGCTCCTGTACCCTCGCACTGTGTCTCATCGTTGCATCGTTACTGGTCGTCCATGCGTCGAACACTACGGGCGAAGCTGTACCGACGGGCAATGAAAATGACGGAGTGAAGGTAAGAAAGCGTCTGAAAATACCTACGAGGTACACACGGCTAGGGGGAAAGGGGAGGTCTCATAAATGGTAACCATTTCACATTGTGCCAGTGGCTTTGAAAGCGCATCTTCGTAAGTTAGAGCTAAGCTTAGTACTTAGGGGCCGTCCCGAAATTGTGTAATCATTGCATCGCCATTTTTTTACCCCTCCCTCCCTCCCCCTCCACTGGGTGTAATCAATTTTTGCATTGAATTCCCCGGAGGTCCGACCCCCTCCCTCCCTCCCGTAATGATTACATAATTTCTGGACGCTCCCTTGTCAGAGCTAACCTACCTGACTCTCCTCGTACCGTACCCTGTGCCGTACGGGTTACCGTATTCCGTAACGTTTTGGCGCCACCCGTACCGCACTCCGTACCTCACTCAGCACGCCGTACGTACCAGTATGATACGATGTACGTACCACGACTGTCGACGACATGCACCGTAGGGTTGTGGCTGAAGCTGAGGCTTGGTCGATTGTTACCACTGATGTCGTATCCTTGCTGGTCAGCTTTGGAGCTCTACAGAAATTATGTGCACACCCGCGGGGGATGGGGTAAGTCAGGGGCCGCGAAGGGAGTGAGGGGGGCTCATGGAGCGCGTACAAGCACTAGGTAAAATTGTCCGCGCCTGTGCGCTGCCCAAGCAAATTTTTACCACATTTGTCAGATTTCGTCTTAAAATTACGCTGTGATCGCCAGCGGTGAACCCTATGGCACGACTTGAATGGACTCCTTTAGCTTCATCTTCGGCATGGCTCGTCCGCCAGGCCGCCAGGTTCCAGTGCGACGCCTTCAGGCCCAGCGGAGCCTCCGCGAACAGTCAACAGACATCCGAGGAACAAACGACACGACAACGTGCTCGAGTCTACCTCGGCCATAGCGCCTGCGCAATGGCGCCCGCCGCCATGTTCGAGATGCTCAGGGCACCCAGTAAGCCAACAAAAAGCGCCACGTGGTGGCGGAACGCCTGCGGTAGCCCAACTTAAAGTATCTGTGACGTGACGTTTAAACAAGACAGTGGATTAAGTTCGAACATTTCAAGTACCCGTAAGTTGGGTTTAAGTTAACGATATGCAGCCATACACGTAGAATGGCAGTACCGTAACGTACTGCCGTGCGGTAGTGTGTACCTGACCGTACTGTACTCAGGTATGTGCGGCAGTACGGTTGGGGGGGGGGGGTCAGTACGGTACGGAGTACGGTACGGATTGAGGTCCAGTACGGCGGTACGGTGCGCACTTTATAACGAGTACGGGCGTAATGGAGCCGTACCGTACCGTATTATGGCCTGAACCGCACTGGTCGAACGGCACAGCACGGCAGTATGGTACGGGGGAGGTCAGTACCGTGCGGCCTACGGTACGGTCTTTCTTAGAGTGCCGACCTTTAGTTTGAGTTCAGGTCCAAAACTGGACTGAAAAAGTACGTATACGCAAGTATTTACTACTTTTTAGTAACTTATTTCCAGTAGGTGAAGTACGTAAGAACCGTTAGCAGCTATAACATCTGACATGTGTATTTTAGAGCCCTGCGAATCCACCACCTAGCCCACCTGAAGCTCCAGGCTTGCCAGACTCAGATGATTCGCCAGGCTGGCCTGACCCAGCTGGCTTGCCAGACTGGCCCGAAGCTCCAGGATGGTGGCCCATGCCGCCCGTTGGTCCGCCACTGCATGGCATTCCCGGTGTCCCAGGCATCCCCGGCGCGCCGGGTCTCCCGGGCGAACCCGGCATTCCGGGACTGCCTGGGCAGCATGGTGCCGGAGGCATACCCGGAGGAGGAGGCGTTGCTGGCGACCCAGTGAATCCCGGGCTTCCTGCTAGTGGTCCAGCTGGACCGCCTGGAAATGCGGGAGCGCCCGGGAAGCCTGGAGCTGCAGGCAGACCGGGAAATGCTGGACCTGCTGGCAGACCTGGAAATCACGGGAAGCCCGGGAAACCTGGAAACGCCGGCAGACCAGGGAAACCCGGAAACCGCGGTAAGCCTGCAAAACCGTCGCCGCCGAGACGACAGCCGCCGAGTCCGTCGCGCCAGAGTCAACCTGCGGTAAGCGCTTCTTTGCCCCTTTGCTTGCCTCCTTACATGTACGCTTTAGACTGGTTGCCCGGCCGGTTGGAGTTATTTCCAGTATACGAATAAGTGCTACAAGGTAAGGCTATGAATCTTTATGAGTTAAGGCGTTCGATATTGATTTGGGTATATCCTGTTCTTTCAGATCTTTAACACGGGAAATCCGACGAACTGGGACCAGTACAGGAAAGTCTGCATCGACAATGGCGGCCGTGCGGTGTCCATTCACAGCGAGCAGGAGAACCAGTTCATTGTCGGTAGGTATCGCCCGTGGACAACCGGACCTAGCCCCAGGGGCGCGCTCGGCACGGACCTCAGTTTTTACTGACCTAGCCCGGTCAGGATGAACGGTAACAAATGCGATTTTTCGCGGGATAGCCCTCAACACGGTTACCAAGAGAAACGACAGAAATTTAGACCTCGCCAAGAAGCTCCCGCAACTCTATCCGGGCTCGAAGAACGCCGTTTGGATCGGGCTGCGCCAAGCGGGCCGCAATCCGACGCCCTTCCTCTGGGACGACGGAAGCCCGCTGAACTACCGGAAATTCGACAAGGGCCAAGCGAGCAACCTCTTCACAAATCCGAAGGAGAGCTACAACGAGCACTGCGGCTTCATCCAGATCGAGCACACCATGACGCACCCGTACACCTGGGATGATGCCGGCTGCCGTAACCGGAAAAGACAGCCTTACGGCGTGTGTCAGATTGTTCTGGGCGCAAGGGGTCGGAAGGGGTAGTTTTATGGTTGATACCGTGGAATAAACGTTTGCAGCATTGATAGGCTTTCAGCTTAGTCAGTTTTTTACCTTTGCCTGCTTGCTCCCGAACATTACGTTGCGCTCGGGACAAAGTATCCGAAGCTTTTGACGCATGACGAAGCAAGTGAACCAAACGAAAATAAATTCTGATTGGAGTGCGGTAGGATGTCAGATATGTTCGAAAATGCATGCAGGACATTGTAGATCGTACAGCGTTGAGCCGCGTACTAGCACGTACGTGTTGCCCATCGCCACCGCCGATGTTCCCCCGTCTCCTACCACAAAAGTATTAGGTTCCCTACAAAAAATTGTCTGTATTCGACAGGCTAACCAAGGATCATGCGTCCCCATACGTTGTCGAGGATTTCAGAGATGGCCGCGCTGTGGTGACGTGATCATGGCAAAATGACATCGCGACTCCAGTAGACGGGTGGTTTACACCGCTTTCTACCCTGTTAACCAGAGGTCGCAATGAAGCGGCTCGACGTTCAGAAAGATGTGCTGATGTCCGAATGCAACAACTGAGCGGCGTCTTTCGACGTGCAAACTCTACGCGATCGGTAACGAATTCGGTACAAGAACCAGAATGACATAACGCGACCACTGCTTCGACCATAGCTTTGTACCTAGACATCATAACGGAACGTGAAATGAACTGAAGTTGATCCTGATCCACTTCATCGGGACATCACAGTGCTTTGCTGTAATTCACCTCATTGAGTTAAACTGAAGTTGCCCGACACCAGGCTCCGCCAAAGCAAATGTTTGTTTGTATTCATAAAATTCTCGACTAAATTACGTTCGTGCCGCCTGTAGCGCGCCCTTTCCGTTCGGATTTCAGACCAATAGCAATTTGGAAATCAGCTTTCGTCCTTCTGTTTTAAATTTGTTTAAACGTCCTTTTCATGTCTTGCGGAATTTAAGCGACAAGTCCAATGGAGTTTGGTGAAGTGAATTTGAGCCCGGCTTCACTTCATTTCACTGACGCAACAGCTAACGTCATGCGAAACAATCGTCTCGACACGACGCCGGTTCTGCTGTTAAATTTATGAGCCACCATTCCGGGGGTTATTGCAAGTAGATATGCTTCTTTTACACGAAAAATGAGATTCCATGGGAGTATCTGTCCCATAGCTTTATGCATTTTCCTGGCGCTACCGCCGTAAAGAAACACCAAGACGGAAGCGCTCGACGCATTCGTTATCCGAAGCCGAACCGACGATAACGGCAGCCGAACCGACGACCTCGACGCAAATGCAGTGGTCCATGTTTAAATTTGTGTGCCGTACCGGTGCTTCTTGCTAATGTCTTTCCACGAATAATGGGAAACATTTCATCGGTTGTTGTTTTACAACGTTCTTCCCACGCTACCGTCGTAAAGGAACGCCAAGACGGAAGCGCTCGACGCATTCTATAGGGGTCCCGCGATGGGCTCCTTAGCGCTTACATTGTCTCTAATCTTTGCGTCGTTACTGAACGTCCATGCGTCAAACACTACGGATGATGTGGTTTCGAAGGGCGACGATGATGGCGGAATGACGGTAAGAGTTCCCTTACCTTACTCGCTTTGCGGTGAGAAGGGCGAGAGGGTAAAACGAGGGTGCCGATCCTGTGACGTGATTTTATGTAATTTTTTGACGAAAATTGGCAAAGAATCCATCTGAATTACGCAACTCGTTTGCCAAAAATCGTATAATCCGTCCGCCTTGATCGAGCATAACGAACGGACCTGTCGGGTCGATCGGATCGGGTTACTGGATCGCAGGCGAAGGTTGGGAAGATCGGGGCGGGAGTGGTTCACATTCGCTCTCCTATTCATCTGCGACGATAGTGTCTAGCGACGAATCCCGTATGGACCGGGGGCTTATGCTGTCCCCCCCCCCCTCCCCGACTTCAGTCTACAGCGGAGGAGCCCATCCGTGGTCGGCGACGAAGCCGCTGAACTCCTGCTACCGCTGACGTACATGGCGTCACTCACCGTACTTATGTTAGATTTTGTGGGCACCCCTCCGTACAGAACCCCGTTCCCTTGTGTGCGGCACGGAAAACAAATGGCCAAAGAAAAAAACCTCCAAGGACTCGACAGTCTACTGTTTACCAATAGTTTTAGGCTCATTTTCGGCAAGGTCCATCACGACCGCCAGGTTCTGGCGAGACGCGTTCAGGACCCGCGGAGCCTCCCCGTACACTCGACGGCCATTCGAGGAACAAGCGATGCGACATATGCGGTGGCGGACCGCATCATGTGAGACAAATAAATATTTCCTGGTTAGATGCTTAAAACGTTTTAGGACCACGACGTCCCATCGCCAGGCTTTCCGGAACCTCCAGCCTGGCCTGGACCGCATGGTCCGCCTGGATGGCCAGACCCGGATGGCTTGCCTGACTGGCCCGAAGCTCCAGGTTGGCCAGGATGGACTGGGCCGCACGGTCCGCCAGGTTGGCCCGGACCACCTGGTCCGCCCGCATGGCCTGGGCCGCATGGACCGCCCGGCTGGCCCGCAGTTCCAGGCTGGCCCTGGCCGCCTGTCGTATTGCCGCCGATACACGGCATTCCCGGAGTTCCAGGCGTGCCTGGAGTCCCGGGACAACACGGAGTCCCGGGAGTTCCGGGACAGCCCGGATTCCCTGGAAGCATTCCTGGTGGTATACCTGGACAGCCTGGTCAACCCGGTCAACCAGGGCAACCTGGGGCACCTGGAACTCCCGGGGACCAAGGCGTACCGTCGCCCCCGGCTCCGACACCGCCGGCTCCGGTATCGACTCCGCCGAGCCCACCATCTCCGAGTCCGCCGCCTGCGAATCCTGTGGCTCCGGTAAGTGCCTATTTGTGTGCCTTCGAATAGTACCGCAACGCCTTACATCTTCATTAAGACCAGTGTCCAACTGGCTTAGTTAGTTTGAAAGCACGAAAAGTGCTTGAGGCAAGGGAGCTGCAAGAAACAGCTAAACTGCGTTTCCACAGCATATTCCCAGCGACACTACCTACAAAAAACACCCACAAACTTGCAGCGGTACAACCCAAAAGTGCTTCCAACAACAAATTTCCGCCGAACCAGCCACAAATATTGTTCCAACAGGTTAGTCCCTGTTATTACGCCAGCTTATACCATGCTACTCATCAAGCTTAGTTCCTGTTACACACACCGTTCACGCTTAGGCTTACGCCGAGGCTTAGGCCCTTTGGTTTTGTCTGAGGCATATGCTTAGGAGGCCCATAGGTTATATTCAAAAGTGCTTCGCAAAAATTATAATTGTGGGTGGTTTCGCCGGGAATTGTCACTGGTAAAAATAGGGGGTATTTTCGCCGGCAACTGGTGGGTGGGTGTCGCAGGAGGTGCGATAAAAAACACATGGTTTTTTTGGTTTTCATTTCATAAGCAGTTTCCGGCCTCCAGCGAATCAAGCGGATTACGGCCAAGTTTTAGGCCTGCAAAGCGGGGCCCTTGTACCGGGCGTACAAGTACCCGATCGTCGACCACTTCTACACTCCGTGGATAGGCGAAATGGACAACGCTGTCCGCAGTGTTGGCTACACCCGCGAAGGCATTACGGGTCGCATCTTCCCGTGCAAAGTGCCGGGCAGCGTCCCGCTATTTCGGTAAGACTGTTTTATACGGCCCAAACTTTTTCAGATGTTTTGTTTGCTTGTTTTTGTTTTCCGAGCCTAAGCCCTAACGAGCCGTCTGAAATAAGCCGAAACATAAAAATTTATAGTTTAATTTAATTATTTTAAATTTATTTTGTTTCATTTTTATTTAAACTTAATTTAAAGTAAATATTTTGGGTAAATTAAACGATTTTGTGTAAACAAGAACTTGTGGCCAGCAGTTTTTCCGTGAAAAATAATGAAACATACCTCAAAGCCGACTCTTAGGCTTACGCTGTTCCTTAGGTTAGGCTTAGAAACAAAAAAGCAAAAAATGAAATTTTTTGCTTTTCAAAAAAAGCAAAAAAAAGCAAAAAAAATCAAAAAAAAATTTTGTGTGAATACCACCTTCTTACCGGTTTTTAGAATGTGGCACCCCGGACTGCTCGACCACTTCTACACGACGTCGGAGCCGGAGAAAAACAAAGCAACTAGCCAACTCGGCTACAAATTGGAAGATCTCCCAGGCTTCGTTTATCCGCCACCGGCGGAGGGCCAGACGGATTGCCCGCGCCCGGAAACGAAGCCTCTCTACCGCATGTACAAGTACCCGAACGCGGACCACTTCTACACGATGGATGCCGGGGAAAGACAGAAGGCCATCAGCTCTCTTGGCTACAACGATGAAGGAATTGCGGCTTGCATTCCACCCGCATAATCATACTGACCAGCACCTCACCTGAGTCAATAAAGATTGTTATGTTGGCGTTAAGATGCAAAATAGGTAGAAAGCGGTTTGTTCAGTAAATTCATATGGTGTAATAAGTAATCTGTGAAACCTCTATTGCGTAACGGTAAACTGTGTGAATATATTAGGGGTAGTCGGCCGTACCGTATTCCGTACCGTACCGTACTGCGTACCGTAGTGTACGGTACGGAGTACGGTACGGCTATGGGTCAGTACGGGTGGCCGGAGTTCGGTACGGCAGGACCCCCAGTACGGCGCCGTATTCCGTACCGTACTGCAGGCCAAAAATGCCCATTTTTAGCCGAAATTGAGCAAATTTTGGACATTTTTGACCAAAACATATTTTTGATCATATATTCAATATATCAAATACGAGGTTAGTTCCTCTTACACACCAAGCTTAGTTCCGGTAACTCGGCCATCGTCCACGCTTAGACTTAGACTGGCACAATATTATGGTCTAAGAAAATTTCAACGTTTATTGGCCACATCATTGAGTTGTTCAGTTTTCAGTTGACGAAGATCGTTTCAGTCGCAACTTTGGTCCACACCCGCCCAGCGACGTTTTTGACGCGCCATTTCTCTGCAATAGGTGTTGGATTCAGCGCAGAAGCCAAAATGATCTATCCCGACGTGACGTCCGTTGTGCATTTTGAATTTATGAGCCACGGTTCAGGCGGTTTCTGGCAGTTTCTGTTGCGAGCGCGGTTTCTGGCAGGTAGGTATGCTTCCTTTCCACGAAAAATGAGATTCCATGGGAGCATTTGTCCGTTCTTCGTAATTCCTTTTTTCTAGCGCTACCTTCGTAAAGGAACGACAAAGAGGCAGCGTTCGACGCATTTTATAGGGTCCCGCGATGGGCTCCCGTTCGCTCACACTGTCTCTCGTCGTTGCGTCCTTACTGAGCGTCCATGCGTTGAACACTACGGGCATTGTGGCTCCGAAGATCGACAATAATGACAGAGTGAACGTAAGGCTTTTCTTACCTTGTCTACCTTGCCGAATAGGCTGCGAAATTCCCCGGTTCTTTATGCTGCTGGATATCGTTTGTCCGGCTAGAACCCTGCCTCAAAACTACGTAAGGTCTTTTAGATTTTAAATGGCAAGGTATTGTTGAAATGACTCCCTGATTTGGTATAAGACGGCTCAGAAGGATCGTCCGTTTCGCTGGGGTCATTGAGGCCGACATTACGCGAATGTCCCGGACCCGACCCGTCCCGGATCACTGCAGAAATGATCGGGCCGGATCGATGGAGTGGGGTCAAGTCCGGGTCCAATCACTTATGTTCGCATTTTCAAAATGCGTTCTTGGAGATAAAAACGCGTTCCCCAGGGTCGCGCTCATGAGGACGCGTTCTTCGATCTTACTCATCTTGTCGCGTTCTTTAAACAGCGTAACCCTAAAGAAGGCGTTCTTGGAGATACGAATATGAACAGGACAAAAACGGAACCGACATTTCGAGCTAGCATGTTTTGCTTAGGTATATTCCATAGAGCAGGTGAAGTTTTGGCTCAAATTTTCGCTCAAGACTAAAATAGCACAGACTAATAACTCCATAATTTGAACACCTTTTATAATCCGCGTTATTTTCATGTTTGTATGGACGTATTACCGTTCAAAAAACGGCCCAAGTGCGCAGTCGAACTCTAGGGCCGACTGAGGGAGGGCTCGACGGTCTACTACCTACTTCCAAGTAGCTTTAGCCTCAGTCTGGTCAAAGGTTGCTCGGTCCGCCACGTCCTGACGATACGCGTCCACGTCTAGCGGAGCCGTCCCGTGCACTCGGCGGACATCCGAGGAACAAGCGATGCGACAAATGCGGAAGCCATCCAGTAGGAAAGCTCAAATAGTTCGTGATTAAACGCTTAAACACTTTAGAGCATCGGCAACCCACCGCCAGGCTATCACGGACCTCCGGGCTGGCCTGAATCGCCAGGATGGCCTGGGCCGCAGGGCCCGCCCGGCTGGCCTGGGCCGCAGGGCCCGCCAGTTTGGCCCGGACCGTATGGCCCTCACGGCTGGCCCGGAGTTCCGGGCTGGCCCTGGCCACCCGTCGGCTTGCCACCGGTGCATGGCATCCCCGGCGTTCCAGGCGTGCCTGGAGTACCGGGACAACACGGAGTTC
>JNEY01000277.1:29226-47857 GCA_020875895.1 Aphelenchus avenae
CCCCCCGTCACTTTATGTTCCCCTGTCACCAAATCTGGCCACCTTATTATCGAAAGATTCCAAAGAATTCCCGGTGACCACTGTTCGCGGTGCGGATTGTGTCGTGATGACCAGAATCGCCGAACCGTCCTTACTAAAAAGGGCACCTGAACGGCCATTAAACGGCAATATATGGCGCCGTCATTTGGGCCATGCTGCGGTGGCCCATACCGAGCCGCGATGCTCTAAGATGATCAGAGCAAAATGGCACGGCACGGTGCGTCATGTCGAGTAGACCTCTCAGTCAGATTCAATACATATATTCAGCTTTTAGTCATGCGATCTCAATGACCTAGCTTGACGTCCAGACAGATCATCCTTGCGACGTCTATTGATATGTAAACTCTACGTGATCGGTACTGAACTGAGCGCGAAAGCCGAAACCCATCGTCTCGACATGAGTATCGTCGTGCATTTTGAGTTTATGGGCCACAAATCTGGCGGTTCGCGGGTCGACGCTTCCATTCCGCGACGCTTGCGATTCCCACGGGCATGCATCTGATTTTGTTACGCGTTTTCTTCCGACGCTACCTTCGTAGAGCAACGCGGAAACGCTCGGCGGATTCGTGGCGGATCCCATGACGGGCTCCCGTATGCTGGCACTGTCTCTCCTCTTTTTGTGGATAGCGTGCACGGATGCGTGGAACGCTACGGGTGAAGCAGTTCCGACGGTCGAAGAAAATGGCGATATGAAGGTAAGGAGGTCTTTTTTGTTTCCTTTCCGTGACCGAATGTCGAAAAGCTTTCGACATTCGGTCACTGGTCTCGTCTAACTGACCATGGAAAGTTAAATAAATCCTATAATTTCCGTGAAAACGAAAACTGCGGCATATCGAGCCCGCTATCGCATGCGTCCCATAAAGAGCGGACGGTTGGACGGTCAGACATTTGGGAAGGGGTACATCCTCCTACATGCTATAACAAATAGCTTCGCCATTTTGGCATCTACCACCATGCGCATGCTACGCTGCAATGCGTGTACTTCACTGAACATGCCATGTTCATTGTGAAATTGTGAAGTAATCCGTACGTCAAGAGTTATATAAAGCCAGGAAGTTTCAAGCATGACGTGTGGAACACTTGACATATTCGGTAGAGCTATGACTTATTCGGTAGCGCCTGTCTTGCATGCAGCAACGCTACCATGCAAGGCTACTAGAATGCTTGCAAATGCAACACCTATAGGTAGTAAAACTAGCGTATGCATTGCCGTCAAGAACCGTCAAGTTTTCTTGCTGTGTAAGACAGCACTCCCATGTACGTAATCGGCCCCATGTTCAATCGTCTATGATCGACAATGAGAGAAAGCATTTAGCCTCAAGCCCGGCGAGTGTCGGCCTCCAGGCCGCCAGCTTCCAGTGAGACGCCGTCAGGCCCAGCGGAGCCTCCCCGTGCACACGACGGTCATTCGATTAACAAGCGATGCGACAAATGCGGCGGAGGGCCTCCGGTAAGTCGGCTTAAACAATTCGTGATTAGACGCTTCAACGCTTTAGAGCCACGGCAACCCACCGCCAGGCTATCCCGGGCCTCCAGGCTGGCCTGGGCCACATGGTCCGCACGGCTGGCCCGGGCCACATGGGCCGCCCGGCCGGCCCGGAGTTCCGGGCTGGCCCTGGCCGCCCGTCGGCTTGCCGCCGGTGCATGGCATCCCCGGCGTTCCAGGCGTGCCTGGCGTCCCGGGGCAACCAGGAGTTCCGGGCCGCCCTGGCGACCACGGCGTACCCGGAAGCATTCCTGGTGGTATACCTGGAGAGCCAGGACCGCCCGGGGAACCTGGAACTGCGTCGCCGCCGGCTGCATCGCCGCCAAGTCAGCCCGCGGTAAGCGCCTCTTTTTTTCTTTAAATGAGACTGTCCCTTAATAGGCGCTTTAGAACCCGTGTAAGGACGGATGGAGTTATTTCGACTATACGAAAAAGTGCTACAGGGTAAGTGGGCGGAGCACAAACTATCATTCTGTCTCAGATTTCCGATAATAGTGCACTTTGCTGGGAAAATTGCGCCATATTTCCAACGACTTATTTTTGTGGAAATAATGGAAAAAATTGCAACAAGATTAACTGAGTGCAATAGACACCACTCCCCCCGTACCGGACTCTGTGCCGAACTGAACCCGTACCGAATTCCGTTTCGTAAAGAACGGGACGGCTGTGTGTTTTTTTCTGTGTCGTTCTCAGTTCGAACCGCGAGCCGTACCAAACTCGTTCCGTATTAATACGGCACGGGACACGCCCGCGTTACCACCCTGGCGTTCTGTTCTCTGTTCCTTCATTTAAAAATCGAAAACAACACGGAACGGAGTACGGTACGGTACGGTCCGCTAAGTCTACTTTGCATGACATTTGGCCGCTGCTGCATGTTGCCGCATTTCGAGGCCCATTTTTCGATGCAACGTCAGCCTTACAGATCTTCGACACCGGAAACCCGACGAATTGGGACCAGTACAGGAAGGTGTGCACCGACAACGGTGGTCAGGCGGTGTCCATTCACAGTGCGCTCGAGAACGAGTATATAATCGGTAGGTGTCCGAGGGCACCTAGCCGACGGTACCTTGCGAAAAGATTCAGTGTCCGCAATATTTTGGTTAAGAAAAGAAAATGTAAAATTGTGATTGGACATTTTATTTATTATCACTATTTATTATTATTTAGGAAATTTTCATTTAACACTCCGTATTTTTGCGAAAAAGCTTCTTGGCTGGCCGCTCACATTAGGAAGTTAAGGGTTGAAAGTCAATGAATGCGGTGAGCGTCAGACAAAAGTTGAAATTCAGAGCTCGCCAAGCAGCTCCCAAAGTTGTACCCGGGCATGAAGAACGCCGTGTGGATCGGCCTGCACGAAGAGGGCCGCAAGCCGGTCCCCTTCCTCTGGGACGACGGCACCCCGCTGGACTTCACGAAGTGGGACAAGGGCCAACCGAGCAACATATTCTTCAATCCGAGGGAGCGCTACACTGAGCACTGCGGGTTCCTCCAGATTGAGAAGGCAGTCCACTGGCTGTACACGTGGGACGACGCCGGATGCCGGAACAGGGTTAGACAGCCCTACGGCGTCTGTCAGATTGTTCTGAGTGCAAGTGGTCGATAATCTTTTCGAATATACCTGGCGAGTAAATGTTGCAGCAACGGTAAACAATCGACTCTCTTCTGATCTTAGTTTTCCAACTACACATGTATCGCTAGAGATTGAAAACCTTGCACATGTTGGTTGTAGGTAGGGTTGGCAGGACGCAGGACGTATCGTATTCTGCACCGCAACGTACTGCGGACCTTAATTACGGTGTGACGGTCGGTACGACGCTAGTAAAGTAGGGATTTCTGTACCGTACCGTGTTGGGCCTAAAAATGCGCTACTGCGGGCTTATTCCAGGGGGGGGGGGGGTCGGTTCTAGGTATACCGGCAGGGCCTTTTCCCCGGTTTTATATTGCCTTACTGGCACCCTGCTGTTCCGACTTGTTGAGCTAGTGACTGTCTTTCTGTACATTTTCGCATTTTGCTTGCGTGATCTTTGCTTGCGAGAGAGGAAGTATGGAGCCAAAATCCTTTTTATTTCCACCACATATCCTGCAGTTGCCGAAAGTGCTTGTTCGTCGCTTCGAGCGCGATCGCCACCTTTTGCTCCATCGAATACGTCGATGCTTGTTGCTGGAAGACGCTGACGTACGCACTATTGGCGGTGCGCGGCTTTGGCGCCCGCCAAAAGCAGATCCTTTGAAGGTCGTACTTCAGCGCGTTGTTCAGCGGGCTGTACTTGAGGACGAATGCTAGAGGGCAGACGATGGAGTTCAGCGCAGCCAGAAGGTAGACCGACTATAAATAACGTTGTTGCACGGTTCCGGTGAAAGCCGAGCGTCGTCCTAAGACGCTGGTTTCGTGTGCCAAAAAATTTAAACATCCGCTACTCCCTCGACTTTAGATCATTTAATAGCTCATTAAAAGTTATGATAAAGTTCACAGTTTCGACTTGTTTGAATATGTCCAAAAAAGGTATGGTCCGTTAAAGTTTATGCTTGCATCCTGCTTACATGCTATAGCGTGACATGCTTCCCACGGCGGTCAAGAAGGCAAAACTCCGTCAGATTTGGGGTCATGTACAAGAAGAAGACATTTAACCAAATCAAGACCAATAGGGATTTTCAAGCAGCGAGAGCCTGAAAGTAGCACCCGCTTTTCAAGGCGGGCACCGTGGCTGAGCGGGAGAGGTAGGGGTCCTGCTTCCATGCTATAGAGAGCGCTGTCCACGCATATTAAATGAACCGTGTTGCCAAAACGGACGCTATTGTCGTATTGTTCATGCACGAAAGCGTATGTTGTTGGGGCAGGTCGGACAGAAAAATCTCCTTCCCAATCGCTGTACGTCTGGGGTCTAGCGAGCCCGTTATTGAATGCGTCGCAGAGCGGAAAAAAGAGACAGTTTGCCACAACGATAGCGGCGCCGGCCGCGCGAAGCGCAGCCCACGCGCTAGTACGTACACAAAAAGAGCGGAAATGGTCCAAAAACTTCGGATATTCAATCGAGTTTCTAGCTTGAACCGGTCCAGAAGACAAATCTTTTCGAAGTTTTGTGGCACTAATGGCGCTTCTAAGGCAGTTCATGGTTTTCCAGAACTGCTTAACCCTTTCTACGTTACCCGTCCAATATGGCCGATCAAATCCAATCGGAATCGTGCAACAATCGCGCCTAGCATTGTCCGGTGGACAGGTTGCTGTGCGCTAACTGCGATTGGACGTCGGGCATGTTCGGTCCGTGTCCGACTCTTGTGTGAATCTGTACGCAGGATCAAGTGAGCACGTGACACCACATTGCTAATGCCTGGCCTAGTGTCAACTGAATGAGGCTTCTGCGAGCGGGAAATCTCATAGGTCTATAGGCAGTCTGTTCAGGAACTGACGGTGACAGCTATCACCTTGGGTGGCATTGGAACCTCGTGGCGATCATGCGGACTCACTTTTATTCTAAGTACTTGACCCCTAGTTGCAGTTTACGATTGCTTTCTGCTACACCGTTGCACACTTGAACCTACCTGGCTAATGAACACTTGTGCATCTCGGTCGTCGTTTTTCCAAGCGACGTAGAAGAAGGGCTCGAACATTTCTGCCACGAGACAGACGACGCCCCATATGAGAACGGAAGGGACTAACACAGCCAAAGTAGCGACGTTCTCTGCGTACTGATAGCGTCCGCTAAGAGGCATGTCCCGGGCGTAGATTCGTCGCCGTTTGTTGTACCGGTAGAGCGCGATCAACATCTGAAAAGCTCGTACTAGGACGCCGGCTACACTTTGGCGCCTAAAACCCATACGCTTTTCTTTGTTGGCGCATATTACAAAATCAGTTAGGTTCCAGCGCATTTTAGCAGCAGGTTCGGCAGACAGGCCGACGAAGTGCTTCCCGGAACAGAATGTGAACAACGGGTTCTTTGACAACGGCTTCATAAACCGCCCTACCATTATAAACGCATCTTCAAGGCGCATTCTTCGTTTTACGCTTCGCCACTGAAAGCTTCCTTGTCGTTTACCTTCGGGACTGTCCAGAAAGTATGTTAGCATAACATGGGGGGAGGGGGATCAGACTCTTGTTAACCATTGGGGTAGGGGGTTCAGGGGTCTGTTAACGTTAACAACGGGATATCGAAAAATTAGCCTGTTGCAGAAGCCGGCTTCGCTGTTCCCTATCTACACCTCTAGTTTTGCATCATGCCTCTGGGACATTGTTGTTAGTCGATCTGTGACGCTACTTACCGCGCTGACTACGAGATAATTGACGCCGCATAGGATGACGAATGTGGGCAGGAGAGCGGGATGTGTGTGGGACGTTTCGCAGGATTCCGTCAGTCGAGGATTAAAGCCGTCTGTCGCAATCCAGTCATGAACTAATAGCGCAAGTGCAGCGAGAAAAGCGAAAACATACTAAAATTAGCTTTCGTCTTACGCTGAAATGAACTAAGCACGGAATGTGCCCTTTTTTGAGATAATGGCTCGAAAAACGTTTAATAGCGAAAGGCAATAAATGTCTCGGGACGTTGGTGTTTGAAACGGGACAAGTCGGAACGGAACAGAAATCGCACCAGAATGGTGAGCACCGAACTCCAAACGGCACGAAAGCTCTGTTCTCAAGCCTATTCCAGTCGTACTTACCGACGTCGTCACGATCGTTAACGCGACTCGTCCGTCCTTCTTTTCATAGGTTCGAATAAAGACCGTTGCCATGAGACGCTCCAGAGCGATCCAGAGAAACGTCAGCCCAGCGATCAGACAGCCCGCGTCTTGCAGGACTCGAAAGTAGGCACAAAGCATCGCATTGTGGTACGGGAACCCCTCGCTTTGGGAGACCAAATGAGCTCCCATGCGGCCGACGCCGATGAGCGTATATTCGACGATAACGTTGCTCATAATGAGTCGCAGGTTGGGGTGCATCAGCGAGATCCTCATGGTCTTCTTAACGAAGTAATAGCCGAAGACGAAGTGGACAAAGTAGAACGCGAATTCGGCGATTCTGATGGGTCGACTAATAGCGTCGTAGGTTGACGGACTCATTTAGCGGTGACTGCCTAAACGTGAAGGCTAAGCACGACAACAAAACGAATGAATGTCGCGACAGTCCGGAAACAAACAAGGAAGTAAGCTTTTAGAGGAAATTCGTTTTTTTCGTAGGCAATCAGTAAGTTCCTTTTCCGGAAGCTGCAATCCGAATAACAGCAGAACGGTACTGCTAATCTGGGCACTGACGTTCCCTTCTTGTCGAGGCTAGTTGAGCTTGGCATCGAAGCAAAATGAGGTGAACGGCAACCGGTATCGTTCTCTGTATCGCACAGACCCAATCCCGTACCGTACTTCGAACCGTTCCCGTACAGTACGGGCTCTGATACGGTACGATACAGGCCGTACTAGTGCTAAATATCGAAAATCCGCAGCCGTACCGTTCCCCCTGCCAAACGGGCCCATGTACCGTGCACCGAACTGGGTTATCGGTTATCGTCTCCGTACTGTACCGACTGGCTGGCGACCTTTAGATAGAACGGATTTTTTGTGCCGGTTCCCGCTCCGTTCCCCGGTACGCCGTAGCCATTTCCGCTCTACCATACGCTAATGGAGCCGCAGAGAGGTGTCAGCACAACGTAGTTTTCGACAGTTTTACTGTGTTTTTACTGCCGACCGACTTAGACAGGTCAAAGCCGAATAAAAGCCCTACATATATCATCAGCTACACTCGGATGGTAAGACCTGGTGCAGGGAAAACATGTTTATTCGGAGAATTGTCGCTCATTCTACGGCGCGTAAGCCGCACTCTGAGCTCGCACGACCAAAGATGAACGAGAGCATCAGCCTTTCATGAGTACCCGAGTAGCGGGAACCGAGCAAAGTAGACGTCCACCACTGGCTAAGCATCAGTGCGATGTGCTAAGCTGTGTATTTCGAGGATACCTAGTAGAAGATAATTGCCGCTTCAACAACGGCTTATGCCCTTGGGACGTCAAATCGGCGTTCGGCAAAGTACATCCGGACAGTGGGGATTGTCGTCTCCAGCGGGACGCAAAAGGTGCATGAAAGCGTTCACATTGTGCAGCAAGCCGAACAGCTTACTGACATGCTGGGTAAGCATAGTTTAAAGATGAAACTTCGGCTTAGCAGGCAGGATCTAAAAGCAGGAAAATGAAGCGCCGTTATTTTCATCATAGCAGATGGATCATTCTGAGGCTAGCCACCCGGCATTCGGAATAGAGCTTTTATCGACGGTCTGAGCCAAAAACAGTGGAGATGTACACCGTGCTTACTCCAATAACATTCCTGCTTATGGACCCACTAGTTTGGAATTTATAGAAGGTGCGAATGACAGAAATTCGCCACGGCCATGCAGGATTGCCTAGTGATATTTTCTAAGGCATATCGAGTCAAATTTCCTGAACGAGCTTATAAGCTTGAGTTTTGTGCGCCGTCGGAGTTTCAAGGCGGCAGCTATGTCGGTGCGGTCGTCAACGTGAAATGTTTCCGACAAAGGCCTCTATTCTCGAACCTCCGGTAGTCCGGCGCTCGCTCGGTAGCCGAGTTCGAGTCTAAGTACTATGAATCCGAAACAGCTAGTCTTGCTCCAGCTGAGTACACCAGAAATGTCTGTCTAGAAAACTCGATAATTTCTTGTACTGTTTACCGCATTGCGATGACGGACTGCGTCAGATAAACAACTGCTAGAAACCGGCTCTAGTTGAGACGTGCGAAGGACGGTCAACAACAAGTTCCCGGTTCGTTCACTTTCTTGATTCGCTTTCCTTCCAGTCGGATTCCTTCTTCGCCTTAATCTGCCACATAAACGTTCATACTGCCTAAGGCAGCGTCCAGAAGCCAGGGGGAACGGGGGCTTGGGGTCGAGTGACTTAAACTGGCAGGGGCGAGAGAAATCTGGGGGGACGGCACATTAGCCCTCCCCCACTGCGAGCCAAACAGGACCCTCCACAGGCGCGGCTCGACGACATTTTAAAGCCAATAGCAAACTTTAAGGCAGAATTTTGTTTGTGGAAGCTGCGACGGGCCCCGCTCTTGGACCTTTCGTCAACGGTTTCTTTACCGCTTTACCATAAAATGCAAGTTCTCGCTTCTTCACCACAAGAGGGGCAAGTTAAATTTAGACCTCTGCTGCTTTGTCACACGACGGAAATTGGCGACGAATGGGGGGGGGGGCTGGGCAACTAAAATAGACAAGGAGGAAAGGGGGTGTAAAATTGCCTAAATCGCATAAAATAATTTCTGGACGTTCCATCAACACGTATAGATTTCAGGCAAAGATGCAGCACCGGTACGCCATCTTGGTTCTAACTTTTATGCTCACGGTGGACTCATTCTACGCGGCACCGTTTTTCGGCTTTGGAAAGAAATCACAGAACGATGAAGACCAGCGGCTAACGAGCGGCTCCTCGGATACTGGAGTGACGGATATGCCGATGTCAACTACAACGAAGTAGGTGCCTTTACATAGAATCTG
The DNA here is from genome assembly GCA_020875895.1 of Aphelenchus avenae. Taxonomy (NCBI): domain Eukaryota; kingdom Metazoa; phylum Nematoda; class Chromadorea; order Rhabditida; family Aphelenchidae; genus Aphelenchus; species Aphelenchus avenae. Next base: position 38,244 of record JNEY01000277.1, read on the forward strand.
CCTAGAGCTTCCGCGATGCATTGGGCTGCAAAAACTGCGCCGTGTTAGTTTCGTACATAGTGATATAGTACATACATACATATAATACATAGTTAACCTAGGCTTAGGAGCGCACAAACATTTTAAGTTCTGTTTTTTTCTCAAAGCTTGCGAAAACAGGCAGTAGGAGAACGGCACTATAAGCTTTACAAAATACGTTTCCAGGTTTTCGTTCTTAGTCTGCAGTCAGCTGTTCTCCTAAATGTTCCGATATACATATTCGAACAGCTTTTGACCACGCGAGCAAAGTGATAGCAGTGGCGATGTTTAGAAAATCCCGCTGGAGCAGCATGCTCAAAGGCGCATTGATCGGCGCGCTCGGAGGCGGTGCAGTCGGATACGCAACCGGATGATGGCCGACCTTATTGTGCCATGAACCATTCAACACAATGTGTATTTTGGAATAATTCACCTCATTTTGCATTGATACGCTTACTGATAAATAAACTAATCTTTATTTTCATATTCTTAGTACTGAAATGTTCTGAAAGGTCCACGAAAAGTCGGCTTGCTTTCGGACGACACATCGTCTGTGCAAACAGAATTAAGTGCTCCACTTCGAGGTGCACTCGTCGCTCTCATTCCGAGCATCGAAAATTTCTAGCTGCTTGTCTAACCGCTCAACGTCATCTCGCTGTAATTTCAGGACACTGGACCCGTTATAAGTTCCGTTCGTAACAAGCACCTATCCTTATGTTGTTAAGAACCCTTTTTAGCCTTTTGTGCTTCAACGAGCAAAAAATAACGGGTCCGAAAGGCAGCGAAAATTCGGTGCAGTGCCCTGTTCCGCTTCCTGCTGACTCCCTGGTCCTTGCAATTTCCAGCCAATAAACCAACACTGAGGCGCGGGACGGCATTCAGCGCCATTCACGCCGTTGTAAAGCAATTGGTTTTCATTTTGATATTTGTAAAACTATGCTTCAGCCAGACAGAAAAGAACTTAGACATCCATATTTACATGGCTCTTCAGTCTGCCAACGGCCACCTTTGCAATGTCCGCGCTTCAAACGATCACCTTTAGTTGACTGAATTTCGCACACATGGCTTTCTGGCGCAGCGCTGGCATCAGCTACGTTCGCTATTCGCAAGTCGCCGCCGAAGTGGCTCGCAAGTGCGTGAAAGATGCAACAAAAGCACCAGCTGTGCGCAAGGAGCCGCTGCAAATCACGATGTGGGAGAACGGCAAGCCAAAGTAGCCCAGCGAATAGCGGACCTTAGTATTTTTGGAGTATGCTAGGGTGCTTGACTTGTTGATTCGCCGCTAGCTTCTACTGAAATCCGAGCTTAACGAGCGGTATTTACGTGAATAAAAGCATATATAATAAAGCAACAAAAGCCCTAAATGGACTACTAAATCAGCATTCGTAGTAGGTATCTTAGCATACTCATATTTAATGTGAACCAATTTGCTTACTTTTTTGACCCTTGAGGATGTGCATAGATTCCCTCGATCCTCGTAAATGGAATCCGCATAAACTGTCTAACAGAACCTCTCGATTTGGAAGCGAAACGAATTATTTTCGTGTCCCGTTGGCAACGACTTCCGGCGCTTGGGCTAAGTAGATCAAAAACACGGAACCAGCAGCACTTAAACCTGTTGGCAACGCTAATCCCTGGCGGAAGTTCCGCGACATGAGCATTCCCGAGTTTAGCGTTGTGTTTATTGTTGGTCATCACCATCACCCTTTGTCATCCAAACAAACTACGCAGTCGTCGCGTCCACTGAAGCCAAAGCGTTTCTCACCATAGGCCGCTTGGAGAGACCGTTGAGAAACAGTCGCAGTAATGCGACAAGTGGAGGCCATTGCTTCCGCCGCCGAGTGTGTATCGCTAAGCGGATTACGCGGAAGCGAACGAGGTCGCGTCCCGTAAGCCACATCGAAAAAAGCGCGCTTGTGCCTCTCACGTGACTTCTCATCTTCTCATCACAGTCAGTGATTTTGCTATCAGTTCTTGCAGCATAAAAGCGCGCAGGCAAATGAATGTTTTGTGCTTTTCCGATGACATTTTTGCTCATCTGTTGGTAGTCCCTAGCCGAAACGTACTCTTGGTCGCATTGTGCCGCTAAGACAATGGTCGTGACTGATAAGGATTGCTCCCCTTCATCGGCCGAACATTTCCATTGAAATGCTTGAACCCTGGCCTTTTGGAACCATGCGGCTAGCAGAAAAAAACTGCATCACACGTTTAAATATCCTTCGGTTCGCTGAATTCGCAAAGAAACAAATTGTTCTGAAATTTCTTATAAAAATCTCCATGACAGTGACGCAAAACACCGGCGTATTCAACTGCATTTTTAATACGTGATTTATTTTTCATTATGTGTCATGGTCCCATTGCAGTTCTCTCCTCGCTGCGAGAAGACCCGTAGATGATGTCATTTATTCGCTTGGCGTTTATTCTAACAGCATTCGTATGCGCTACGCATGAAGCAGTCAAAGAAATCGTCATTGACTCGGACGGCGTCACGGATGATGTGCAAGCTCTGTCGTTGGCTCTTCAGCATCCCTCGATCAAGGTAGGAGCATGCCCCTAAAGACCAGCAAACCCCAACGAGATCAGCAGACCGTGCTGTCGTACCGTACTGACCCCAACCGTACCGCACTGCTGTACCGTATTACGGCAAGTACAGTACGATACATGCCGGAACACCGTACGGTTCGGTATTAGTACGGCCCGTACTCGTTTTTAAAGTGCCATCAAATCGAAGCCGTAGCGTACTACCATTCGGATCCCCACCTAGACTGTACTGCCGTACCTCACTGACCCCGCTTGTCCGTACCGTGGCGCCGAACCGATAGTACGGTACGGGTGCCGATCTCCACATGCTGGAAGAAGCATAGGCTGCATGCTCTGCATAGATGCTACGTCACTTAGAACACGGTTCCATATTTTCCGTTCTATATTTTCAAAAATATGCAACAACGTACCCGCTAAAAAGCAAGTAAGTATGCAAGCCATGAGGAGAAACTTTTTTAGCCGTTCCGCTTTACGTTCACTAAACGATACGAAATAACACGGGAGGGTCGTGCGGAACGGAACGGCGTAGAACTCTATTTCATAGCGTCCTTACTAGTCTGCTTTTAGGTCTTAGCAGTGACGACGTCATCCGGAAGTACGAACAGCAGCCAGGCAGCCGCGAACGTCGCTCGAACACTTCGTGCGAACGGCAAGAAGGTAGGGCATTCAGCATATCACAGATTGCTTAACCCAGGAAGAGTTACTGAACCTAAGCGAAAAAGACGCAATCTTTGGTTGAGGCAGAACGATAGAATAAGGACGGACTAGGCAACGACAAATACCTACTGATCGTTGCCCATGGGGGTTCCACACTAGGGCTGTGGACCGCTCAGGTCCGTGATCGAAGCCGAAGCGAAGGTAAAATTTAAAACCGAAGACGTACACCGAAGCCAAAAAAAGACCGAAGATCGAAGCCGAAGCTGTGCAAACGTTTACAGGAAGCGTCCGTAAAACGTGCGTTGCTTACATGAGCCAATACAGACCGCGGCTAGGCGCCACCCGAGCAAATTTTCACTAATCTCGACTAAAATCTGTTTGGTAAAGCCCGCGGCGAGCCTTGAAAACCATCGAAAAGCTTCGCTTACTTCGGTAATTTTGACCAAAGCTAAAAAAAGATCGAAGCCGAAGTTCCCCAGCCGTATTCCACACATGCAAAACGATACCATCTTAGCTTACGCTCCCTGAAAGAGGTACCCAAAACCGCTGAATTCAGGGAGTCCCCATATACAAAGGAGCAGAACGAACGCTGACTGGCGGCGTCATTGACTACACGTTCACACGGGAATATTTCGGCACCGACGGTCTCGGGGACACTCCGAATGCGTTTCCAAAGGTACTTTTGGGCTGAACTTGTCGAGCTTACGCGTACTTCAGGTCCTTCCGTCCGACGCGCATGCCTACGTAGCAGGGAAGACCGCCGCACAGGCGCTGGTCGATATTTTCAGGACGCGTAAGGGCGTCACGCTGGTAAGTACTAGGCTTCGAACGCCGTTGCATGTGCTGCTCTCCGTTCCATTCTTCTGACCACCAAATCTCTTTCCCTTTCATACTCTCAGAAAATACGTGTCATTCCCACTAAAAAAGCATGGCTTCGGCGAAAAACAGCTTTTTCTAAAGTGTTCCGTTTGCCGTTCCGTGAAACGGCACGGAATTACGCGACCAAGACGTACCTTAGTAAACACACTTGAGAAGTCGATGGTTTGGAAAGATCTGCGAATTATCTCGAATTTAGGTAGTCACTGGACCGCTCACGAATATCGCGCTGGCGCTCGACTTAGAACCACGATTCGCAGAATGGCCCGCGAAAGTGGTCCTCATGGGAGGCAACGTTTATGGTAAGTAGCTAGCCATTTTTGCCTCTCCACGCTGCTGTCGCATGGACGCCGAGAGTTAGGTAGAAGTGCGCTAAAAGAAGCAGCTCACAATCCAGCCTAGATTTCATCCTTGCCATTTTCAGCCTTCGGTAACATGATCACCGAGTCCACAGCTGAATCAAACTTCTTTACGGACCCAGAAGCGGCCTACACCGTGCTGAAGAGCATGAAGTGTCCCATCACCCTGGTCACGTGGGAGTCAGCCTTATTCGAAGGCGAAAACGTAAGCTTTTTTTGGCACAAGCCGTAAAAAAGCATCGTTTAATCGCAGGGAAAATAGCAAGGCAACGTAAATTTATGAAAAATTTTAAACTTCGGTAAATTAGCTTACAAAAATTAAATTACATTACCCACATAATTCGTTTTTTGGATTTTATCAAAATAATTTAAAAAGAACATTTAGCATACCATCGACTTCTACTCGCACCTGAACGATAATGCGCCGCTGGCGGACTTCTTCCGCACTGCGACGAAGGCACCGATTGCGTTCACGGAGAAGTCGAATAGCTCCATACAATANCTTCAGGTCCTTCCGTCCGACGCGCATGCCTACGTAGCAGGGAAGACCGCCGCACAGGCGCTGGTCGATATTTTCAGGACGCGTAAGGGCGTCACGCTGGTAAGTACTAGGCTTCGAACGCCGTTGCATGTGCTGCTCTCCGTTCCATTCTTCTGACCACCAAATCTCTTTCCCTTTCATACTCTCAGAAAATACGTGTCATTCCCACTAAAAAAGCATGGCTTCGGCGAAAAACAGCTTTTTCTAAAGTGTTCCGTTTGCCGTTCCGTGAAACGGCACGGAATTACGCGACCAAGACGTACCTTAGTAAACACACTTGAGAAGTCGATGGTTTGGAAAGATCTGCGAATTATCTCGAATTTAGGTAGTCACTGGACCGCTCACGAATATCGCGCTGGCGCTCGACTTAGAACCACGATTCGCAGAATGGCCCGCGAAAGTGGTCCTCATGGGAGGCAACGTTTATGGTAAGTAGCTAGCCATTTTTGCCTCTCCACGCTGCTGTCGCATGGACGCCGAGAGTTAGGTAGAAGTGCGCTAAAAGAAGCAGCTCACAATCCAGCCTAGATTTCATCCTTGCCATTTTCAGCCTTCGGTAACATGATCACCGAGTCCACAGCTGAATCAAACTTCTTTACGGACCCAGAAGCGGCCTACACCGTGCTGAAGAGCATGAAGTGTCCCATCACCCTGGTCACGTGGGAGTCAGCCTTATTCGAAGGCGAAAACGTAAGCTTTTTTTGGCACAAGCCGTAAAAAAGCATCGTTTAATCGCAGGGAAAATAGCAAGGCAACGTAAATTTATGAAAAATTTTAAACTTCGGTAAATTAGCTTACAAAAATTAAATTACATTACCCACATAATTCGTTTTTTGGATTTTATCAAAATAATTTAAAAAGAACATTTAGCATACCATCGACTTCTACTCGCACCTGAACGATAATGCGCCGCTGGCGGACTTCTTCCGCACTGCGACGAAGGCACCGATTGCGTTCACGGAGAAGTCGAATAGCTCCATACAATACTTATTCTGCGACCAGATTACCGTCGGCACGCTGATTGACGAAGAGGGTGTCATCTTGCAGAAGCAGTATCGACGCGCTGCGGTGGAGACCAAGGGGCAGTTCACGAGGTAGGCGGAGGGCTTGTTTGCAACTATCCCCAAACCCTGGACGATCGAAGCGGGGTGAGGGGTGTTAATAAAAGTAATATCAGCAAAGTAATAAAGCTGATGTGATGCCGCTAGGAGCGTGCGATATTCAAAGGTGCATGCGACGTCGACAGGGGCAGGATACCACTAGAAGCATTTGACGCTGCAAGGAGCGTATCTAACATACCGGTAGGACATGCGATGCCACTGCCGTTAGGAGCATGCGGTGTGTCGCTAGGAGCATGTGGTGTTTGAGCCTGCGATAAACACTGACACGCATGCCGCGATGCACGCTAGGGTCTCCTCAGTGCTACGCAAGACAACCGGCGCTTCGTATCACCACCGCCTTGGAGGACCTTGGTCCTTGGAGGCCCAGCTACGCGGATATCTCTCGTTTCATTTCCGTAGTCGACTTTTGGGCGAACTTTTAGGCAATTTTGACGTGTTTAGAGGACAAGTTGCCATTGACTGGACGCAGCGCAGTAACGGCGTGACCTACGACGGGTCTCGCTACAATGACTATCGGCCGATTACGTTCGTCACAAAATCAACGCCAGGCGACTGAATGACCTTCTCGGCGATGCGATTCAGCGGTCGAAGAAGAGCAGCGTTGGCGTCGACGATCCCGTCGCTACAAGCGGGGCCTAGCCGGGCACCCGGCCGGAATCACGTAGTAAATTATTGGCTATGATTTAATGCGTAGAGCAATACGAAGATGCCAGTTGCAATAAACGGGTTTCGCAATTATTATCGTAAAGAGGATGTAAAGGAAAAAGCTAATACTTCAGCGACGCTATGCGTTAAGCGCACAGCATAGCCCGAACGAAAAAAACTGAGCATGAGGCACGAGTAGCCCTCAAATGCCTTAAATCTTCCAGTTCGGAAAGCCTGCAGTTCAAATTCCAAGAATGCTTACTAAACCACTTTTGCATGATTGGTTCTACAGGGCAAGACTACGGCACTCGGAGTGTACATCGAAAATGGGTGTTCGTCCCATTCAAGGATGCTAAGAGTTAAGAAATTGAAAAACTGGAACATTGGAAGAAGTCTTTCAATGTTCGGCTAAAACATCAGTTCAAAGCAGTAAAAAAGGCTTGTACGTCAATAAACTGTCACGTACTTCATTTTACTTCTCACGTGTCTTTAGTCTTCGACGTCAGCGAACCGAATGAATGTCTTTGCCAACCGATGAGCGTCGGCGATGTTCACCGTCGTACGGAAAGCTGAGTCAGAGGACGTTTTGTGAAAAAGCGGCTAGATCACTGTAAGACGTACGCGACTACTCAAAGCTTTGTTGCCAAAAAACTAGCAGCTTATTTTCTGGATCAGGTCGCAGACCACTCAGAACATGAGATTTTTGGAGGGCTTAAGCTTACTTGCAAACTAAATGGCGTTGCAGAATACGTTTGTTATGCAGAAGCAGCGAAATCAGAACTGCTTTCCGAGATAAAGACTTAATCAGTGTTTTTTTTTTATTCAGCGTTCCACTAAGGGCGTTCATGCTCTGTAGGCCAAAAGCGCAACCCTGGAAATAGACAGCAATACTAACATGCGGTCTAGACTGAAACATACAAAAGTTTAAAAGTACAAGACTGAACAGAGAATCGCAGTGACAGCCATGTGATCGATCAGTCTCGATGAGTCGACCAAAATTCCTTCACTTCCTTGCATTGTGCGCCACTGAACCTGACTGGCATGTCATAGCGAGGATCGACCAGTGTAAATTTCTAAAATCGCGAGGTAAGCATTTGATGAGATTAAATGGGATATGTGCGTCTGCCCTTCCAAAATTTACCTTAACTCGCCTAAAACGTCTCACTAAGCCTCAGTCCCACTTGCAGCGTAGTTCGAGCGTATGGACAATGAGCTTATCGGCCGCATTCTTGACTGCGTTCATGAGAGGTTGGTAAAGGCCGTCGATAGTTAAGTGTCCAATAATGCAGTTCCGGAAGGCATTAAGCAAGGCGTCGTAGCTGGAAAAGCAGAAACTGATGCAGTCGCGCGGATACTCCGGCCGAATCACCACGACGGCACCGTAGCGAATGACGAATTTCAGGTGCGAGAAGTCCTGTACACGAATTCGGAGGGCGCTCTCTTGCGCGAGTTTTGAACAAAAGACGTTTGTCAAAATCAACGCATCGAGGTCCACGAGTTCGAGAAAAGCGATAACTTCAGCGAAGGCTTCCGTCGGTAGCATTTCGACAGAACTTCAAAAATGAACAGTGTTTAGTAAAAGAGACTAAAGTTGACTCAAAGACTGTACGAGTTTATACTAGCGGACGTTTGCACGCATGTCTGAGAATGCTCATCGAACCTTATGGTTTTCATGGTCACTCAAAACGGCGTGCTCTTAAAACCGTGATTTGTGTACTTACGGACGGACCGTCCCTGCCATGTCCCAGGTCTCTCTCCAAGGAACAGTTCTCATGCTTTGTCATTTTGTCCTCTCGGTAATGCGGCCTCACATACTTGGACCACGTTTCCTGACCACCAACGAACTTTGGCTTTGCTTACCGGATACATAGGTAGCTGAGAAAAGGACAAGCGGCACACGTACAATATTTGACATACAATTTGCACGTTGCGAAATCGGTGTGGGCTGGATTTCGAATCGAAACCATCACCGGATATCGGAAAGTTTTTCCTTGTTTACCGACATATATATCGCAGCGCATAATCTCGCCGGCGACGAAGTCAGACTTCGGCATAGGAAATATCGGTTGCTTGTGGCCACCAAGTGACCTCTTAACGCTGTTTACAGATAAGACGTCAAAATAAATGTGACGATGTGTAACACTGACTTATCGACTGGCACAGTTTCGCAGATGATAAGAGAATAAGCGATCATTATGTTGAGTAACTTGTGGGGTTATCCTCCAGGCCATGCAGAGAACGGAGAATGTTTTGTACGTTCTGTACCGTTCGCCGCTTTGTCGTGCCAAGAAAACAGCGCTTGCTGACGTCAATCGGTATTTACCTGATCAGATGGCGGCCTGTCTTTGACAAAAACATCAGCAACTCTTAGCGGGACAAAGCTTAGTCGCTCGCTATAAAAGAGGGTATGGCCGGAGCGACATATACCAACTTTTGGTTATTCGCATCTCTTAAAAATGAAGGTCTTCCAGCTGGTTCTGCTGCTCGCTGTCGTGGTCGCTCTCGAGGTAAGCCCGACCGGACTTGCAGGCCATCTGAGTGCAGAACTTGGAACCACAAAACATATTCAAATTTCGATTAATTCCTGTATCATTAAATCTGATTGCATATTCGTACCCCTAATTTTCTGAATTCATGTTAATCCCGGCCGTTGATAATAGGCATTAAAAGCTAACAACAAAAATTTATTTATTTAACAGCTGAATTTATTTATCTACCTATATTAAATTTTAAGTCTAGCAATTAAATTTAAAAGCTTTGGGTTAAAATCTCTAAAATGCATCCGATATTATATTTGTGCAAAAAAATAAAGTACGATAAAGCTTCTGAGTAAAAATAGATTATTTCTTGTGGTCA
>JNEY01000277.1:55592-76451 GCA_020875895.1 Aphelenchus avenae
GGCTTGAAGTCGGGCAGCTTGCAGATGAAGTTCACGCCGGGGCTGAAGCAGTCGGCGACGAACCACTCGCCCGTATAGCGCATCGCGATGCAGCCGTAGTTGCTAAGTCCTGGTTCGCCTGGAACGAAATTGCCTTAAAGTCTCAACAACACACCTTATAATAGTGAACCCGAACCCTCCCATAATGACCCATCCCTGCAAAAGAGGCCAAAAACTGGAATTTTCGAGGGAAGTTAGGGAAAACGCCTGTCGTATTCCTGCAGACAAAACAAAGTGGCGTTTTCCGCATTGGACTACCGTCAGCGCACACCGCGGACCGCAGCGGACACTAGACAAATTTTTGCAACAATGTAGGTCCTGCAGACGCGCTTTGAACTCAGTGACCTTGGTATGCATTCGAACCACTCACCCTTGGCCCAGTTGGTGTAAGAAAAGGTCGTGTTATCGACCCACTGCCAGCCCATTTTGCTGATGCTGTAGTCGAATGCCGGGAGTGCGCCCAGCGAGAATGGCGTGCTCGGCTTCTGGACCACCAGCGCCTGAATCAGCTGATTGGTCTCGGCGTCCGGAATGGAGGCCCAGGTGCCGCCCAGCCGCTTGCAGTATGCTTGGAAGTAGTAAGAATCCCCTTGGACCTGTGGGTGCGGCGGGAGCTGCGCCTCGTCCAGCAGCACATAGCAGCTCTCGCCGGCACCGACGGCGAGCGGGAACGGACAGTATGCGCCGACGGCGGGAAGGAGAAGTACGACGGCGAGAAGAAGCTCCATGTAGGTGGACCTTAACGATCACTATCACGTGGAGCACTGTCGTGTGCGTGTGTTTGTACTAAGCTGTGCTAAGCGGTATCCTAAGCGGGGTAACGCATGCAGAAGCAAGCAATTCCAGAACTCAAAAGTTAGCTAGAGGAGGAACGAGGCTCTTCATGGAAACGAGAGAAAACTATTTGAGTCAGTGAGACGCGTAGTCAGACCGAAATTGGGGGGTGGTTTGGAGGTGGGCCAACCAGGGGTTAAATGGACCATTTTTTCAATGTCGGGCCCGGGGGAGGGGGTGGGAACGCATGGCTTACCACTGGCTACCTGCATGGAGTCAGTGACTCCAGATCTAAGTTAGGGACCACCGGTCGGTCTCTGCCGACGGGGATTTCAGGGGAAAAAGGCCTGTCTTCTTCCCCCTTACTTACTCTGAACAAAATTGACGCCGAACTGGGAATGCAAGACCCGGTTTGCATGGTTCTTTTATAGCAGCCGCTCATCACTGTTCACGTTGTTCCCCCCCCCCCTCTGGAGCGAGTGCGATGCGCCGACTGTTCAGACAAGGCGATCGCACGTCATTTCGGAGGCTACAAACATAGTTTCGCTGTAACCGTGTCACTGCAAAGAAACGAACTCGTTGCGCTCGAATGCAACATATTTGAAAAGCCGTGCATCAGTGCTACGCGTCGGACACTCCTTAAGGAGTGCCTTCCCGAACATGGTCGCTGCGTAGCCGCGAAGTAAGCAAAAACGGCAATAACGGCCTTCAGCTGAGGCCGTAAAGTACCAAGCCCTCACGTCATTGAGACGGTCAATCGTTGGGCGTGTCGACTAAGTTTGACAATTTCAAAGCCGCTTGAATCCTGGACTACGCTTGGGCAACTTCCGATGCTGAATGCCGAAATTTGATTTGCAAATCCGAACTCTGGTCCGGAAATTTTTCCCTGCGATTTTGAATTCTACGCTCTGATGTGACATTGAAAAGTTAGATCAGAAACCGTTCATGCCTTGGTCCGCACGCATAATACTGCTGCGCTATTAAAGTTGCATCATTACTAAATTCTCGCAGCACGTAATGCGATAACTGAACCGTTTTTCTTTTTTCAGATATATAACGGACTTAACTAAAAATCACGTGAAATGTAAAATTACCAAGGACAAAAAATCTCCTTTGTTCCCTCAAGGATGCACGCATAAGGACCATGAGCCATACTGAGCTAGCATGGCTATTGTGTTTTAAGGACCGTTTTTTCCATCGCTCTACGCAAATTTTGAGTAAGAACCACAAGGTACAAGTGAACTGCCGATATTCACTATTGCACCCGTTTTAATTTTTTGCAATTCAAACTAGAACTAACGCCAATCTCGGCTTATTCACATAGTGCTCCCCGGATTGTTGGTAGGCTGTTGCTGACGGGAAGGTTTTACTTTGGGAAATATCCCTGTGTAATTTCTGCAACCAATTGACGAGAGTAAGTGCGACGTGTATGGCTATTGAGACCGTTACGGCGATGTAAACAACCGCGATAAGAAACGAATGAAGCGTTAGGATTGCGATAATACCTATCTTGTGCGGGGGCCGGGGGTCCGACCCCTCGACCCCAGCACAGAGGCGGATAACATACAGTCGTTCGCCGAGCTTAAAAGGCTTTGTGATACGAGCGCTGCACCACTGCTTACACAATCTGACATGCGAACGATCACCTACATCATTCTCATTGTAGCATGCCTCGTCATGCAGGCGCTAGCCGGCTGTTATCCACTCGAAGGTATGATTCCATCGTCTCAAATTTATGCGGTATAAGTTAGACAATTTCGTAGCTATTGACGGAGAGCAAATGGCAAAATTTTGAAAGTTTAGGAGAACCCTAAAATAAATCATCAAGTGTTTGCCTTTAGACATTCCTCTTCCTCCCATTCATACGGTCAATTTAGTCGGGGCCTAAAGCAGTGAGCTCATCTTGTCTATTGTTGATGATGTCTTCGGCAGGACCTAACCCGCTTTGTTTTAAGCAACCTGTGTGGGCTCCAAGTCGGCGCAGTGGAAAACCAAAAGCGCATTCAGCTCCATGCCACGCAATTATTTCGTCTGTAAATTCGCGGAGGATGCTCGCAACTGCGACACCGACTGGTCCTGCGTGGGCTCGTTCGTTCGAGCGCGCTTCGCATTGGACGGAAACACTGGATGGGCCTGGCAGGCGGGAAGTGATGGTTGGATGGGCCGTGGCTGCAGTCGATACTCCGGATAGCCGGCACGATCGACCGCATAAGCGCATGTATCTGTCCGTTCATTCGGCATATAATTTTTTTGCGACCCAAGTAAATTTTACATTGCGAACATTAGCCGTCGAGACGACCAAAGCGTGCCGTATTTCTTCAATAATGGACCTTCCTCTAACATAGCCACGAGGACCTTCCACGACGACAATCCTCCAATAATAGCCCCTTTCGCCTCCGATTAAGCCCCCTCCGTTTAAACCTATGACTTATGCTGAAGAATGAACGTGCGTACCACGCAGTGGCATTCCTGGCTGAGATGGACGAAGTGTGCAGCAATGCTTCTTACTTCCAACCTTCGTCATTTTCTCTCCTTGCCGCCGCCACAGGCGCCGCCGTTCCCCAGTACTAGACAAAAAATGAATCAAAACAACACAAAATGTCAGAGACGTCCCGTGTCGACCGAATACATGTGCTGGGCCGCGCGGTTTGCCGAAGCATGGAACCGTATTAGGCAGGACATGTTGGCTATATAGACTTTATTCGGTAGTTATTTGATCGCATCGGTCTTGGATAATTTTAATGACCTTCAACACGTGTGCTCTGAGTGCTGCTTTAGTTGCCCTCGGCGGCCGTCCCGTTTCCCGATGGAATGAAGTCGGGCAGCTTGCAGATGAAGTTCCCCGGGTTGGTGCAGTCGTCGGCGAACCACTCGCCCGTGTAGCGCACACCGATGCAGCCGTAGTTGAGCGCTGGTTCGTCTGGAACGAGAGCGCCTTGAAATGCCTAGCAAAATAATGCATTCAAGTCGCCTAAAATTTGACCAGAACATTGAGTGTCCTACTGTGATGGGATATAAAAACATCGTTATTTATATCTACTTATTTAAATTCAGTTGTATTATATTATAATTTAGTGTTCAACCAAAGTCATCAACTCCTTGTAGATGACTTTGGGGGGAGGCGGAGGGTTAGGGTTCGTTAACCCTAGAGCCGAGTGTCGGACATTTCCGTCCCCTAGCTATAGAGCTTCGTTCTTCAGCTCTAAAGCTTACTTCCTATGCTTAAACTTAGACTATTCTGATGTGGCTTAGGCTTCGACGTCCCAAAAATTTTGAGGCGAAGTATCCGGGACGGAAATATCCGGCAGCACCTGAAACCTCGTCACGCTTGAACCACTCACCCTTGGCCCAGTTGGTGTAAGAGAAGGTCGAGTTGTCCACCCACTGCCAGCCAACGCCGTTAGCGCTGTCGTATGCCGGCCGTGCGCCCAGCCAGAACGGCGTGCTCGGCTTCTGGAGCACCAGCTGCTGGATCAGCTGATTGGTCTCCTCGTCCGGGATGGAGGCCCAAGTGCCGCCTAGACGCTTGCAGTATCCCTCGAAGTAGTAGGAGCCCGCGGGAGTCTGTGGATGCGGCGGAAGCTGCACCTCCTCCAGCAGAACGTAGCAGCTCTCGCCGACGCTCACACCGAGCGGGAACGGGCAGTAGGCTACGACGACGGGAACGAGAAGTGCCGCGGCGAGAAGAAGCTTCATCTCGACTGTTGTCAATGACCACTACGACCTAAAGAGTTGCCTTTACCGATAACAAAATTCGTATTTTCGGGGGACTGGCGCACGCTTAGAGAGGGCGTTTCGGATTGTTTTGGTACATACATGTGTACCCAGCATACGATTTGTAGAGCTCAAGAAAAGATCTTCTTTTTATCCAAATACGTGCATTCCAGTAGTTGGGCCTTTTTAGCTTGGAGGGAAGGGAGGACGGTTCTAACGACATACCTTTTTGGCTCTGAATGGAACTGACGCGAACCGAGAATATACAAATTGGGACTTGTGCTGTTCTTTTATAGCAGAAGGCCATCACAGGGTTGCCGCTTATCCCCTGCCTCGTTTGAAGCGGATGCATGGACCGTTTCGATCAGGCTGGCACACGTCATTCCCGTCAGTCCAAAATAGAAAATAATAAAATGGTGGTCAGGGCCATGTATCTGCGACAAGTTTGGACAGTCTTAGAGCCACATGCAACATATTTACAATGCCGGGCTTCGAACACTCCCTAAGGAGTGCCGCATCTAAGATCATTCGCGACGCAGCCGCGAAGCAGCAAAACCCCTTTCACGGCTTATTGTTTGAGTCGTCAGCGATCGTCAACAATTCACGTCATTTCAACGAGATTGAATTGAACAGAAAGGTTGCAACAAATCGACGGGTGTGTCGGCTACGCCAAAGCGACCGTGCGACTACGTCGCAGCGACCGTACCAGGGAGTGAGAAGGCAAACCATGTTCTTGCAGAAGGGAGCAGCTCTCGTCCAGATTATAGATCCATTGTTTTGTCGTAGCTCGGCTCGGCAGGGTCCAGCTCGGCTCGGAGCTCGGCTCGGTTGGGGTCGAGATCGGCACCGAGCTGGAAGCCGAGCTAAATCAACAAAAAAAGGGCATTTCAAGACAAAAATGGGACAATTTTCGACAATATTTTGTTGAAAATTCCCGTTTTTTTGCTTTTGCCCCTTTATACCTGGTTTCGACAGGCATGAGACAGAACAGAATATAGGAAACGAAGCAAAGAAATGAGAAAATCCACATTGAAAATACGCCAAAGTCGAATTTCTGGAAAACCGAGCCACGGCACCGAGCCGAGGCTCGGCTCGGAGCTCGGCTCGGTAGGCGTCAGCTCGGCTCGGAGCTCGGCTCGGGAGGGGTCGGCTCGGCTCGGGACTCGGCTCGGGTCCTAAACCGCCAAGTCTACCCTGCACGCAGGTACAAAGTGTCCGGAAAAACAAAAGCCTTGCACATCCCGCACTTGTATGGTTTCTCTAAAGGTGTGCGTTCGCTTGCGGTAAGTCATGCGAGACAGATCTCTGAAGTGCTCCTTGCATTAAGTGCACTGGCATGGTCGCAGTGCACTTCCATGATCGCTTTTCGTGAGGGAAGGCATGGTCGCTTTCNCCATCGGCTGCAACACATACACGACGGACAACGTGGCTAGATGAAGCAAAAGTTTTACCGCATATTTCGCATACGTACGGTTTCGCCGGTATGCAGTCGCTTGTGACTTGTCAGATGCGTCGAGTCTGCGAAGCTCCGAGGGCATACCTCGCATTTGTACGGCATGTCGCCGGTATGAATTTGCATATGCCTGCCCAGAGTGCTGGGATGAGCAAGGCTTCGTCGCAAATTTCGCATTTGTACTGTTTCTGTGCAGTGCAGTGCAATCGCTTGTATATGGTCAGCTTACCCAATTGCGCGAAGGATTTCTTGCACTCTTCGCACTCGTCGGGCTTTTCCGTTTAAGGTCCAAAGACCAGCGACTACAGCGGCTACGCTCTCGAACAGATGAATGTCTTTCGGGTCGCTCATGCGGGAGACGTTGTCCCCGTGGCATTCGACGACGACCGGCTCGTTGGAGAGTATGATGTAGATCTTCGGGACGAACAAAAATGCCAGCAGGACAGCGCCGCAGAGATGCAGCTCCAGCACTACGATGTGTTCTTAAAACGCGGTTTTTCGTCCCTATTCTATCAGGACAGTGACTGTAATCTTGTAACCCGCGACTTCAGTCTTTCGCGAGCCTCCAGTTGGTACATTGTTCGTAATCAGAGAATCCCGTAGCTATCTGATCATTTTGGGTGTGCCCGGTCGCACGCAACAAAACACAAAAACTTTTGCACACATTCCGCAGTGTGTTAGAATCACGAAAGAACAAGCATTCCTTAGCGCCGTTCAAGTGTCTTCTGAAACTCACTCGCGACCGCCACCATCCTCTGTCCGCCTGCTCTCTCATCCCGTCTAGCGAGGCGCCGCCGTCGCCGTCCGCTCCCTAGGTGGTTACTTTATGGTTATTCCAAGCTTAAAAGGCCGAACTGGGAAGACAACATGGAAAAAGGAGGCGTGTCCCCTTTTGACTTGACTGTCAAAAGACGTTAAGGTTTTGCGAAAAGTCGCTTTTCGACAACTTCATTTTCAACGGTACCCTGAAAAAAAAAACAACTTTAATTAGACTAGACGTAAGACTAATTCCCTCATTGTGAAGAAGGCGTGATGTCGGTGTTGCGGGTATTCTTTTATGGAACATCAAAAACGACAGGCAAACACTGTATTATAACATAAACAAATTCTACAAGAAGACAGGGAAAAAGTATTTGACGGGCTTCCCAGTGCGTTCGCTCGCGCATCGCATCGGGCACGTTCCGCACTTCGTCGCACACTCGCGGCAATACGTGTGGCCGCAAGCAAAGGAGACGTTCTTGTCGCGGTCTTCGCAAATGCTGCAGCAGATTCTTGCGTTCACGGTTTCGACCTTCTCATCTTTCTCATTGCCTGAAGTTAATTGAGAGCTACTGCACATCACCAATTAAAGCATGATCTGCCTATCGAAGACAAAGTGAGCTCCTAATTTTACTTCAACGTCTTTACCATTTGGGAGGCAAATTGTTTGCGAAAATTCTCGGGTTGAAGCTTTTGATTACTAAAATTCAAATAAAATTGTCTAACGTTGAGGTTTTCTTGAAATCCCAAACACTTCTTAGGTACCAGCAAGATAAACATTCGGAATTCTTACACTTGTCCGACATTTCGCTCAGCTGGGCATACAGGTCTGCGACTTCAGCTTGCTGTTCTTGAGCGCTCGTGAAGTCATCCTTCGCGGATTTGAGTTCCTGAGCCATTGCGTCGAACTTCTTCTTCATTTCGGCGTACTGCGACAAAACGGAGTCGATCGAGCGCTCCAGTTCAGCGGCAGGATTAACGTTCTTCTTGTCTAAGCGCCAATTTCTGAGCATGCTGAGAACAAGGAAACACATTGGTAGCGGATTACACAAGCGGACCACCATGAAACACTGGAGCCTATACCAGGGTTATTACGGTACCTTTCTTCAATAAGCGTCCTCCACAATGACTTCGAAGCTTTGCGGTGCATGAACGAACACACTGTGTCAGTGCGTCGGCTTCGTTCTTCACGCGGCGAAGTTCACCCCGTGCCACGTCGACCGACGCGTCAAGGATCTCCTTCAGAGCGTTAGCGGCATTTTCAAGGCGCATGCTAGAGTACATGTTTGCCACGCGCGCGGCTTCATACGCAGCATGTTGTTTTTCACCGTGAACCAAAGCAGCAGCCAGGGCCTTTCGGCAGTCACTGTCGCTGATCGCGTCGATTTTGATGAGCACCTCGCCTTCGCTTGGCCGTGACGACGACCCGCCAAATGTTGCCAGTTCACGAGCAAGCCTGTCGGTTTCTAAAAAAAGTATGTGGAATAATTCTCAGTGAAAACGTTCGAGTTTGCCTTGGTGAGTAAGGCAACTTTATCCGAAAAATCACGGAAGGGCACGCACAGGAGGCACCTCAGCTCAAAAGTTTGCTGAGGAAATACCGATTTATCACTTTGTTGAAAAAAACGTTGCTTTGTTTAAGAATATCGAAAGGTACTTGCTAAAAACAATTAACTTTGGTCTAAAGAAAATTATTTTGCCGAAAAAATATCTCGGCGTGATGTGAACCGTATAGGCAAATGATTCTCCTCGGCGAAGGCGACACAAAAGCTCCAAGGCCTGCTCATCCCCTCATTTAAGCAATACGCCTGTATTCAACCCCGGATAGTCTCTGCCAAAGTATAATGAGTGTTATCCTTACTAGGTGCCTACCAGTCATATGCGCGTCCACCAATTTTGCCGCCGTTGCTTTCAGAGCGAGCACTTGCTGGAGACTCAGCGATCCGCTCCTTGCATCGTGCAGCACGTACGGCTTTCGTCGAAGAATAGCTGTGACGGCAAAAGCGTCATCCGCGCTTAGTCGGCAGTCCTCCTTCATGTAGCGTTCAAAGATGGTGACCAGGGGAGAGGGCTTGGTTGCGCTGGCTGACATCGTGGACAAAATTTTACGTTGGCAGAATAATTGTAGCTTTCTTTGGGTGAAGCTGAGCTTCATCTGAGCGAACACACGCCTTTTATGAGGGAAAACGAGGCGGCCAGCGCTCACTAGTTCACGACCATTTCCAGTGTCCGGTACGAAGCGACCGTCATTAGCGCATATGGTTACGATTTCGGTTCGCAGGGACCACATGAGTATCGTTTCCTTGAATACAGTCACATTATGCCAATGACCTAGGGATTCGACAAGCAAGACAAAAGCATTGGGGTCCTCGGTTGCACTTTATTAATTGAAAGGTTTTTTATTGAAAGTGTTTTCCACCTCTTTTTAAATCGTATTCTGGCCCAAGAAAATTTACGTCTTTGTCGCAAATGCGCACTTTTCACAAGCTACGGAAACTACGGGGCACTAAGACTTGTCGAAGCGATTAGAGCTGCTTTTAGAGGCTATACCAAAATGTGGAAATATAAATTGGTTGCTATCTTCAAATGAGCGCAACATGAATGAATTTCCGATGGTTAGGGGTAACGAGCGGCAATACTGTCTATCCTTTTCAGTTTACCATCAGAATGCTAGGTATCGAAGTGAGCACGAGCTCAGTCTGAAAAGGAAGCCTCGGATGCCCAGCTAGTTCACAGCACCAACCTTCAAGTACCGTTATCGCAATGCGCGCATAATTAACGGAAGCCATAAGTTGCGGGGCATTGCTCCCGCATGACGGCCTTTACGGGTCGGATTGTTGCAGTGGGCTGTCATTACAGGGCCGTCGGACGCGCTTGGCCACGTACCCCGTCGTGTCAACGCATCCGCCAGCGCCTAAGGCAAACATTAACGCCAAACAGATTTTAGGCCAGGACCGGTGAGTCCTGTTATACACGGTTCGAAACGTGTCGCACATAGCGACTTCACGACGCCCTCTCGCGATCAGCGCCTAGGCTAAATTTTATGATGAAATCTTTATAATTGAATTGAAATCAAAATTTCGGTGGGCCGCGACGGGCTAAATCCTCATGCGAAATTTAATAGATCTGACTCGTTAGCGCTATTGGAGTGCCGTACGTGTTCTGGCACCTCAACAGCGGCGCCGAGACGGCTTCTTTTTTTGCCGGGGCGACATGGTGACTGATATTGTCTAGGCCTACACGGTAAATCGTGCAACAATTGGCTATGTAAGCGACGAAAATACATGTAAAGTCACGGTGCGAAAGTAAGAAACTGAAGGTCGCACTCGACGACAAGGACGCGATGAAAAAGCAGGCCGAAAACCTGCAGAAGGAGTACGACCGTGTTTGCGACCTGCTCAACGCTCATGAGGTACGTGGCCTACACTTCATAACAACTGAATAACCCTAGCTTTAGACTGGAAAGACGGCTAGAAAGACGGCTAAAAAAAGAAGGTGGCAAGAAAGACGGCTAAACAGCCCAAGACCATGGGCCGCGTTTATTTGATAATCTTCGACCCTGCGTGACAAAGGACCATTGTTTTATCTCTGTTCTTGACAGAGCTGATGCCTTAGCTGAGTTGTACTACGGGATTTCATAAAATGTTTGACTTCTTAGTGTCCGTAACTATAAAGTTCGAAATGGTGATGGACTGATGGACCCTACGCTGAAGATGTCAAATTCCACTGGATAGAGAACGCACTTTCGCTGGAATCTTCTAAATATTGGTGAAAAATCGTTCGAATTTCCTGCAGAGTTTACAGAGGAGAAAACTCTTCCCATTTCACAAGCCGGACGCCATGCCCTGTAGTGCTGGTGACCACAAGTGCACCAAAAGACCACTGCGTAGTCGGAGCCTCTAGTGCGCCGTTTGTTAGTAAGAGCCTCCGTCTCCTCTGCGCTGCCAGCGAATGACACAAACACGACAGCGAATGGCGGCGAGCAACATGCAGAGACTGAATCGGAATTCGGGCATTTTGTCGGAAGTCGGAATTAGACGCAAAAAAGTCGAAATTTGGAAACGGAATTCCGATGCATTCCTGTTTGTTACAAGCTGTGAAGAACACCGGTGAAGACCATGGTTACGTGTGCGAAAGTAATTTTTCGCCTAACTACGTACCTAATCAAAAATACGGTATGCTAATAATCTGAATACGTAGGACGTGGGCGTCCCATGTGCCGTGGAACGCACCATGTTTGCTTAGACGTAAGCGCCTTGTAAGCGGTGGAATACCTGGGTTTGAACATGACCATGTAGCTCTTTACGAACGATGGCGACGCGCGCTCGTTCAATTATGGGTTCAAAATGGATGCAGCGATACCGAGGGTATCAGGCAGGGCTGCGGATTTGGATTTGGATTTGGAAAATTGGTCGTTTTGCTATGGATTTGGATTTGGTTTTCGCAAATCGGACCAATTTTCCAAATCTTTTAACCAACTAGTTCGGAAGCTTGAACCTTTTATTGACCAAGGAAGATCGCAAAAAGTAATGTCGTTAATGCAAATTAAAGCGATTTAGTTGACGTTCTTGAGGAAGAGCATGTCCCTGTAATGAGTCCACAGAGTTTCGCAAGCTTCGAAAAATCGGATTTGGAATTGGAAAATTGGTCGTTTTGCTTTGGATTTGGATTTGGATTTGGTTTCGATTTTGGAGGTTGCTTTGGATTTGGATTTGGTTTTTTTCGGAGAGTCCCCAGCCCTGGTATCAGGTTGCAAACATTCTTGAAAAATTTTTTGTGAAGATAGCCTCGTTGCAGCTTTAACGGCGCCCATTTGGTTCTGTGCGTCGCCGGAATCGGCCTTGTTCAGCATTGGTTCTCTCGCGTTTATTTCTCCACTGGGCTAGGGAACCCACAGTGTGCACTTTCAGAGTGCACAAAAACTTTTTTTGCTTATTCCAGCTCTATGAGCTATTGACGCATGCGCGCTGCCGCTTCCTCGTAGGTACTTTTTCACTTCTCCCATCCTCCCTATTAAATGCGTGTTGTCTGTCCTTCCGGACACTTTAAGCGTATGTCCCACTTCATGTCAAATTTGCATACATGAGACTGCACGCGGAAACAGTATAAATAATAGCGAAAACGTGAGACGATATCATTCTGCGTCGTTCATTAATCACTTATCAGTGCTCCTCCATCCCCGTGGCATCTACCTCAGCTCGACATCTCCACCCGCGCTCATCGACCCAGAACTCCCAGCAGGTCTGTTTAAAGCCTTCAGCAGTTCTGTTTAGGGCTTCAGCAGGACTTCCCAGGATTCCAGAAGGACTACGTAGAGATTCAATAAGGAATTCTCATATCTTCCAGCAGGACTACGCAGAACTTCCAGGAGCACTCCCCAGCATCTCACGTCACGCGATCATGAAACTACATGGCTCATGATCTTCTCGCTTCGTCAGCACGGAAGTCTCCCACAATCAAACAACCAAACCATACGCCGCACTGCAGGGCTTAATCTGCACGCAATAAGCATTCAAACACTATCAACCCAAGCAAGACACAAGCAAAACGATTCAGGCCATACAGCTTGCAGCACGACGTCCTCAGACTTCAACAAGAGCTTGAAGCAAGACGACCCAGACCAGCATGAAGCATGACGTCTCGGACATTACCTCTAGAATTGAAGCACGAGTCTCAGGCCTTAATTCAAAGCCTTAAGCACGACGTCTCTGACCTTAAATCAAAGCTTGAAGCATGACGTCTCAGACTTCCTCAGACCTCAACTCAAAGCCTTGAGCACGACGACTGACACTTCAACGTGAACTTGAAGCATGAGAATGCCTAAAGGACGACGACTCAGACTTTAATACAGACCCTGAAGCACGACGTCTCAGCATTTAACTCAAAGCNTACCTCTAGAACCGAAGCACGATCTCTTAGGCCTTAAATCAAAGCCTTAAGCACGACGTGTCTGACCTTAAATCAAAGCTTGAAGCATGACGTCTAAGACTTCCTCAGACCTCAACTCAAAGCCTTCAGCACGACGACTGACACTTCAACGAGAACTTGAAGCATGAGAATGCATAAAGGACTTTAATTCAGACTCTGAAGCACGACGTCTCCGACTTCTTCTGACCTTACCGCAAAGCATGAAGCACGACGTCTCAGCATTTAACTCAAAGCATGAAGAACGACGACTCTGACTTCAACAGAGCTTGAAGCAAGACGAATCAGACCTCAACTCATAGCATGAGTGATGTCAACTGACATGACATGAGGCATACTATTCATTTTTCAACTCGGAGCTTGCAGCAAGACGACTCAGACAACAGAAGCTTGAATCATGTCCGTTCATTTCTGAACTCGGTGCTTGAAGCACGACGTCTCAGACTTCAACAAGAGCTTGAACGAAGAGTCTCAGACCTTAACTCAACCGCTGAAGCTCGACGAAAGGGCAAGACGACTCAGATCTCAACTCAAAGTGTGAAACACAACGTCTCAAACTTCAACAAGAGCTTGAAACGAGGGCACTAGAACTCAGAAGCTTAATTCAACACGACTCATTTCTAAACTCGGTGCTTGAATCACGACGTCTCAGACCTCAACAAGAGCTTGAACGAAGAGACTCAGACTTGAACTCAGCGAATGAAGCATGTCGTCTCAGACCTTAACTCACAGCCTGAAGCACGAGGTCTTAAAGCTTAACTCAAAGCTTGAAGCACGACGTCTCAGACTTCAGCCCGAGCTTGAAACAAGGGCCCTATAACTCAGAGCTTGATCAGATCCTACAATGATAAAAATCAGTGCTTGAAGGTTGACAACTCGGCACATAACTCGAACATATTCAAGCAACACGACTCAGACCTAAGTTCAGAGCAGTGAGAAAAGGCTCAGACGATTGTTGTCATGACGTGTATCTTACACATAAACAGGCCGCCGAAGGCGGCCCCTCCTTCTAGTAGGTGCTTTGTGCTAGAGATGGGACAGAGTCTCGGTTTTCTCTGGGTTCCGAGCCCATTTAGCTGGTCTTGGTCGGAAAACCGAGACTAAACCGAGACCTAGAGATTACGCCGCTGAGCAAAAAATGTTCGGAGATAATGAAATTTTGACCAAAATTTGTTGGTGCCGCCTGCGGCGGCCAGTGTCGTAGGCAACGTTACCTAATACACCTCAAATAAGCAGTTTCAACCGCTGCAACCCTACCGCTACCTAGTAGGGCCAAATAAAATTTGTCGAAGCCTTGGTCTCGGTTTGACCGAGTGTCCTGGCGTAGTTTGGTGGATTCGCTCGGTTTTCTCGGTCTCGATCTCGATTCTTTTTTTATTCAGTCTCGGTTTCGTTTTAGTATCCCCCCTCTCTGCTTTGTGCCCTCCCCCATAATAATCTCCCCCCCCCCCAAACGGCACCATATCGCTAACGCTTTATGTTTAAGCATTTGTCACGGCGACATGCAAGGGGTTGGGATCGCGTGAACTGTGACTAATACCGACATACAAAAGTTGGTTTGTCAGGGCGAAAATTTTTATATGGCCTTACATTGCAAGGTATCCTTTATTTTGTTCAGGTGACAAAAAATGGAACGTTAATTTCAGTAAGGCAGCGACGGGAAAACGCGTGTGTGGTATGATGAATTCTTGGGCAGGACGTTGATTCACTTTAATGTCGCTCGAAATGTAGGCCTCGTCCTCGGCAGAAGCTCCTTATGGTTTCGATATCATCGTCGTTAAATAGCGAACAGCTGCTAAAGGCATCAGTAAGTCGAATCTTATATAAATTAAGGCCGTTAAAGCTTTCAGAACGCTTTTGGTTAAGTGCAAGGGCGCGGTGAGCCCGTCATGTAAGGGGGTCTAATGGGGAACGCTTACCAATTTATTTTCGAAAACGTGCCTGGATGCCCATTTCATACATGTCAACCACTTACGAATGGGGTTAAAGAGTGTTTTATTCCCCTCCTTCGACATCCCTTGGTTCGCTGGCTACGATGCTTAAAGCTAGTGTACCATAAGTTATGCTTAACTACCGTTAATCCTTCAGAATCCTGTGGTAGCCGACAAGCTGTGCGTGTAGCAACGCCTGCCTTGAGTCGCCGAAAGCAGCTCACGAGTTCCAAGATATCGCGTACGTTGACGTGTTGTAGAGCAGCAAGTTCCAGCAAATCCACGACGATTGTCTTTGCGGGTTTTTTTCATTGCGCTCATAGCGTAAGTTGGCACCTCCAAAGTACCGTAAATGCTATTTCCGAACGCCTCGCAGATAAAGTCCTCCCAAACGTCGTCGCCTGCAGGGCCAAACCAAACGGTATTCTTGCCGTTGTAGACCATTCGATACGCAAAAACCTTGTTGAACTGGATGCCGACTGCGTATTTCGACAAGTCATGCTTTCGAAATATGGCGACATAGTGGCCAGCCAAAACCCAAAACAGCCTACTGGCCAAGAGAGGTGCGTCTAGGTCGACGTATTTGAGAAAAGCGACGGCTCCCGCGAAGATTTCAACAGGTAGCATGTTCGACGGGACGCGGCTTAGAGAAGGCAACACTTAAACAAGCTAAAGTTGAAATTAACACTACTCTTTATAGCATGCGGTATTGCAGGCGTACCTCTACAAACGTTTACTGATTGTCTTATATTGTTTCACGGACTGCATCGTGGGTGCAAGCAGCATATCCGCTTCTTCGTTCAGATAACGGCTTTCGCCGGATTATTGACTTAGTCTGCACTCTTTCAATGAGATTCGCAAGCGAACGAGAAAAGAAACAGGAGAAAATACACGTCCGCACCAGGGCTGGGGATTCGGATTCGGATTCGGTAATTCGGAAATTCGGTCGTTTTGCTTCGGATTCGGATTCGCTTGTTTTTTAACGTTGCTTCGGATTCGGTTATTTTTTTGGAAAGTCCCCAGCCCTGGTCCGCACCCGACTATAAAGCGGAGCAGAAACCAAGGCTCCGCCTGTAAACAACCGCCGACAACAGTCGTGCGAGAGCAACGATGTGATCGATGAACGCGTGCGAGCGATGGAGATTTAAAGAACCGGAGTCTCACAAGCATCTTTTAAGTAGAATTTCCTAAGCTACAGGTTCACTACAAAGTTTTTTCGAAAACGTGAATCTTGCCTTGTTATGCGAAGGTCTACCTGCCGCAACATCTTGGACGTCGCGCTTTGTGATGCGATAATCAGGTTCGTACGTCTCGCGGATCAAGGTTCGAGGCCCATCTCCAGGTATGCTCTGGGACAAGAAACTACTGGACTGGAGCCATTTCTTTCTACAGCGAAAGCTGCCAAGCTAAGCTTCTATCACGTTAATATCGAGCACCCGTATAAGTACAACGAGCACTAACTAGCCACAGAAGCCACACGTGGCGGGACACTGATCCCGCATGACCGCCGAGTACGCCGGATTGTTGCAGTATGCCCTGAGTCCGGGGCAGTCGGACCCTCGACCAGGCGCGTTCTTGTCGGCGCATCCGCCGATGCCTAGGATAATGTTCCTTTAAAGATTTTAGTCCGAGAGTCTCTAACTAGGCGCCGCCAAAGGATTTTGTGGGATGACACTTTGGCAAAATTTGGTTGAAAATTTAAGGTCTGAATAGACTTGTACCGTTAATATAGAGAGTTCTAACCTGAAACAGCTGACAGCAGCGTGGTTTTAGGGGTCGTCTGTTGAAATTCCTTTGAAAATTTCATTCTCCTTGGTCCCCGCCCCTAGGAACGTCTATGCTTAGTTCTGTTCACGGCAAATCTAGTGCTGTAAGTCGCGGGGGAGATGTTAGTATTCGCGGTTTTTAAAGATGTGTTGAGGGCCTTGATTAGGCATGCAATAGTGCGACAAATATCCGGACCACCCCTCCCTCCCTCCACGAAACACTCCGTAGCGTACTCGCCCTGGCCGTATCATACTGCCGTACCGACCAGAGCCAAAATAATGCCGTGCCTTAGCACCAAATACGCGGCGATAAAGCATGAAATACGGCATTCTATGGTGCAATATCCAACTCCGTACAAACCGCGGTGTGAACCGGTTCGGCCCTGGTCGATGCTTAACAGAACCGTTTCGACTAAGTTCCAACGAAACTCGAATCGTCGCGTCGGGCCGGCCCCTGGTTTAGAGGTGAGGAAAACATTCTGTGTCAACGGTCTGAGTCCTTCTATGCTTGCACTTTTTTCATCAAAAGTACGTACCTCCGACTCCTCCTGCGCCAAAGCCTCCTTGACCCACTCCTGGAATGCCAACGTTGCCACCGTTGAAGCCGAAGAGATCGCTGCAGAAGCCGCACGTACGCGCGCAATTCGCCTGCATAAATGTGCGTTGAGCAAAGTCTCGGCACAGTGTCTTCAGATTCGCGCAAGCGTTGATCTGATCACGACAGGTCGTCGTGGCACAGAGGCCGCATGTCGCGGCACAGGCCTTATTGAGCACGCTTTCGAACGACGGGTCCTTGCAGAGGTACTTCATCTGTGGGCAGTTGATGCCGTAGGCTAAATCAGATTGGCTGTTGGCAGCGAGGAACGCCTGAACCGAAGTCGTATATGACTGAAGTGGACGTACCCGGATCGTCCTGACAGCCGTGTTCGACGGTTTCACAGCAGATCATGCACGTCTTTGCGCATTGCCTCGAGAGCGCGTAGGTGGCTAAACGATGGGTTGGACAATGGTGCCGAGCGGAGACCTTCCACACTTGAAAGCTTGTCAAAGCACTGCTACAGGTCAACGGAAACCAGCTTAGCAAAATGGCGGCTGTGAATTAACATTTTATACAGAGTACAGTGCTGTGGCCGTACCGTACCGTTCCGGCCGTAGTACGGTACGGGAGGGTCAGTACGTTATAGTAGTAAGGCAAAGCGGGACGATGCAGGACGGCAATTTCGTATGATTCTGCTTAATCGATACTTTATACGAGTACAGGCCGTACTGTGTCCGTGACGTACTGTCCTGGCCGTACTACGGCACGGTAGTACGGTACGAGGTGGTAAGTACTGTACGGCAGTACACTACGGCCGGGTTTGCCGATTTCTACCCTCTGTTCTGTCTGTAGTCTTTTCTCACCATACACGTAAGGACTATTTTTGTACTGACCGTTTTTTCTCGCTCAAATATATGCCGCTAAAAACCCCACCCTGCATCACAGGTTCCCCAAGCTCCTCTAGCAAATGGTGACACTGTGCCTACACCAATCCATAGCGATACCTTGATTGTCGCATAGTGCCGGCCTCATCGCAGGCGCCGCCGCCCCGCCTGCTGCCGGCGGACCCCCTGCCGGACCTCCCGCCGCAGGTGCTTGCGTTGGGCCGGCGAAGATCGCCTTGCAGTCCGATTCGCCCAGCTTATCCTGGCACGCGGTAGCAAGAGCAGTTGGCGTACCGTCCGGGTTTTGACACCTCAGCGGTGGCATGGTGGTGGCTGAAAGGCGGCTCGGCTTCGACTATTGCGCGAAGTTTATTTTTCCAGTAAATATGACTGATTTGGGCTTATTTTCTTGTTTTTTTTTTGCAGAAACTCTAATTTATTTTTGCAGGAAAACAGCTTTAAAAGTTTTAAGTGTTTTTTTAATTTTCTTCTCGAAAAGTATCTGATTTTCCGCTAGCAACTGCGGCATTCGAGTGGTAGCTTACTTGCCATTCCGCCAGCCGGTGGCCCGCCTGGGCCAGGCCCGGCGCCGCCCATTGTCGAGGCAACCGCCGAAAAAAGCATCAAAATACCGAATGAGAGCTCCATGACTGCTGAAATATAGCGCTGTAAGGACCGTAAAATGAGAAACAATGTGCAAAACAGAACGCTTCAACAGTTAGTTATAAAGACACTTGACGAACAACACGAACCGTACTCCCAATTTTTGCCTTGGGCCATAGTTTTAACTGCCTCAAACGAGGAGGCAAATTTAGGCGGCCAGTGGAGAGCGCAAAATTACGTGTGCTATATTACGGTGAAGTACGGGAGTTAGGTTCGTACGGCAAAAGGCGATCGTGGCGTGAAAATAAGCTCGCATAAAGGGCAAAACAGTTACGTCCGCAAGACATCAAAACTGCCCACACGCTCGACGGCGTCAGAACTGATGATGTTCGCGGAAATTCGCGGAAATTCGCGAACCCTGTCGGAGCTTATATCCGTCTTCGAAAATAGAGTCGACCGACATAATGAACAACGATGATGAAGCGTGCTCATATCCGAGGATAGGCAAACAATCATGCGACTGATGATTCTTTGTCGATCCCGACGGGACAGAAACAGGTGCAACCTGTGACGCAGTCGAGAGAGAAGTAGACAGATGCACTATAGTCTCGCCGGCACAAATGCGAAACCGCTGCAAGATCGACACCCGATAGCCGTACCGTACTCCGTACCGTCCTGTCCATCCCTCCTCAGTACACTCCGTACTGCACTCCATTACGTCGCCGTAACCCGCACCGTACTGAAAAAATTTGCAACATTTCTCTCCGTACGGTACTTTGTGCAAAGTATGCAAAGTACGGTGCGGTCGTATTCGCGCTCTGTCTCTACGACACGCGATCTTTCATACGAGGTTGCATTTGAATTCAGATTAAAGAAACGCGATAAAAAAATTTAATTTTCAGAACCCATGGGCCCGCCGCTAGAAGCGGAAGACGACGATTTTTTACCCTTTCGCATTAATCGATCGTAGCTGGTTGGTTCTGCCTTTTACACTTGCTTAAGTTTGTATGCAAGTTCAGATTCGAAAAGCGTCGTAGTCTGGAAATTCACAATACTTTAAATTTTCAATTTCCGCTTTTGCATACAATTCAGGTTGACAGAATGTTATTTCGGATGCACCCTTGTTTCCTACGATTCTATTTATGCCGAAGGTTTTCTCGGGAAATCTGACGACGGCATGATTCTTTCGGCCTCACTGGGCCGAAAAGGCAGCGGTCTGTCTTCACCAGTCCAAGCGATGCCAGCACAGCACGGTGGCTTATACATCGTTACCAAGGATATTTAAAAAACTGATACTTAGGTATAAGAGAGGCCACATTCGGTTTACGAACCGTCGCGTAGATCTGAACTTTACAGATTTCGTGCCTCCGATGCGTGCATATAGGTACGTTTCTGCACAAGGCGCACAAAATCAAGTCGAAACACGATCGTAGGCATGGTACGGCTGAAATACAATGGTACGGCTGAAATAATATATGTTTATAAGGATATAAGATTCGTTTAACCAATGTCGACCACGACCGCTTGATTACCTTTCCGATGTTCCCGATCCATTGTTGTTTGTCCAGCTTGTAGATGTTGTACGGGCCACGACACACGTAGCTTTGGGTCTGCGTTCAACAGACTCCTTTCTGACGCGGACGACGAAAGAACGGGCGCATTGATTGCGTTACCGTGACATAGATTCAGGCGAGGATCGAAGGGACGTAGCCGAATCGCACAGATGTTTGTTCAGTTCGTTCGAGACATATCTGTGCATTTGCAATCCAACGACACCCACAATCCAACTTTTGACAGTGTGTTCCGTAAAAATGCCGGAGTAAATGCATTTGTACGGGCGAACTCGTCTTACACAAAACAGAGGGCTATCAGTCACCCCGGGGCACGTGTACTTCCAAATTGAGACCGCATGTGCATGTCGCGAACGATGTCCGCGAGGATTCCTGCGGTCAACAACCCGTCGCGCCAGGCTCTCTTCAATTCCACTTCACTCTCCCGCGGGCCCTCTCGCCAGCCACCAACCTTCGTGGCGCGAGAGGACTCACCCGCCCGCCGGCCGACGCGGACGTCTCCCGCGCACTTTCAAAACGAGTGCGCGCCAACAAGGGACGCCACGCACTTCGTGGTTCCCGCAACCGCAGCCGCCGCAGTCCATCCTCCGGCTCATTCGTCGCTTCATCATCGCCGGAGGAAGGTGACTGGGAGCGCCCACCAACCTTTGTGGGCCCCCTTTCACTGGTAGCGGCTGCCAACCTTCGCAGCCCTGCCACCGAAGGCTGGCCTAAATTCCCCTATTTCCCCTTTGTAATTTACTTGTTATTTAGCCTATTATTACCCGGCTAAACCTTCTGTTTAGCTCGGGTCTTTCTTTCTCTCACCCTTCTCATCACCACCGCGGTACTAAACCTGCCAAGCCTGCAATAAAGTGCGCTTTATTTCTGGCCACGATGGACACCAGCGACAAAGGAGCTCC